>PVIU01009178.1:34522-78125 GCA_004026605.1 Ondatra zibethicus
TGAGCAGTGTGTTCTGTAGAGGGCGTGAGCAGTGTGTTCTGTAGAGGGCATGAGCAGTGTGTTCTGTAGAGGGTGTGAGCAGTGTGTTCTTAGAGGGTGTGAGCAGTGTGTTCTGTAGAGGGCATGAGCAGTGTGCTTTGTAGAGGGTATTAGAAAGCAACAGGGCTGGTGGTGAGGGCTCATTCGGGGTTTACATGGGTCAAGAGACTCTGGGTCATGACCCTCATGGCAAGGCATGACTGTGTCAAGGAACCACCGAGAAAGTTGGAGTGAGACAAGCACGGTAGAAAACTGGAGAAAATGCCAAGGGAAGTAGCAGTGCGGAGAACATAGGATGGGCCGTGCATAAGAAGAGGGAATAAGCTGAGAGCCCTCTAAGGGTTTCCTGCCTTTGCTGTTCAGATCAAATGACCCTTCAAAATTCAACTATATGTTTTCCACGAGGCTTCCCTGACCTTTGTCCTTTTTTTATGAATGGTTTTCTACTTGAATGAGGAATAAATTATCTGGATGTAGTTTCATAACCATCTATCTAGAGAAACCCTTTTCAGTGGCGCAGAACTACAACAAATAGGCAAATATGGATGTTTAATTTTAAAAAGTGAGTGCATTTGGGTGTTGTGCCTGAATGCATGTCTGTGTCCCATGTGTGCTCCTGGTGCTAGAGGAGGTCAGGAGAGGCACTAGATCCCGGGAACTGGAGTTACAGGCAGATGTGAGCTTCTGTGTGGGTTCCAGGAAACAAAACTGGGTCCCCAGGAAGAAGAGCCAGTGCTCTTAACCACTGAGCCATTCTTTCCCAACCCCTAAATATGTCTTATTTTAAAATGCTAACCTTAGTCATTGCGTTAGGAGTAGGCTGAAAGAAATAACTGTGCAGACATACGTTTCTGCTCTTAAGTCATTAAGGGGCTGCTTCAGGACAGTGTCAGAGGCACTCATGCCAGTTAGAATGAGCCATTCAGGGTCTTTGGTTAGAAAAATGAGCAAGGACAATAAAAATGCTTGGCCTGGATAATAGTTATTGGAAATTTTTTAGCCATCCCCTCTCCATGTTCTTTATAATGTGCAACCCCTTTGCATACTGCCAGAGCTGTCCGCTGAGCAATACAAGTTTGCTAAGAAAGCAAAGTGTGTTCTCCAGTTGTTTCTCATGGCATTCCTTTCAGGGGTCTGCGTTAATACTCTTCTTCCAAACGCAAAGAAACAAAAGTAAATACAGGACCTGGTGTAATGAAGTTTAGCAGATCCAGGTCTGAGCATAAAGCTCCATTTTTCTTACACACTAGTTGGCTTTCTAATCTAACTAACAACTGTGGCAAGTTTCCATCTTCTGACTTCATCATGCCAGAGGCCCGGTTCCTTGACTCAAGCTCACGACTGTTATTCTTTATTAACGTCCACTGAGCAAACCACCGTGCACTTAGATGCTTCTGGGAAACCAGAATTGATTGTGATCACTCTCGAGTGACAGGATTCACACCAAAGGAGGTGACGCGGTTCCAGACAGTGAGAGTACACCGTGTCAGAGGCTTCTGATGGGGCTGCGGGACAGGCCTCCAGGAATGCCGTTTGACCATTCTGCCTTCAGGGGAGGCTTGAGGCAGAGAGCTGAAGCTTGTGAACCACCGAGGCATGGCCTCAGGCTGTGGGAAGACTGTTTTCCCCCTCAGTGAGAAATGCCTCACTCTCCGGTGTCTTGAGAGTGGGTGTGTCTGCAATGACTAAGTCAGTGTCAGGATGAGAAGGCAAAGGCTAAGGGAAGGAAGGCTGATGTGTGGCAGCCCACAGACTGAGGGGACACGATTGGGATAACGCAAGGTCAAGGTTGGGGAGTTACAGGAGATATTAGATAGAACCAAAAGAGCTCAAGACAGGGTTTCTCTGTAGCTTTGGAGCCTGTCCTGGAACTAGCTCTTGTAGACTAGGCTGGCCTTGAACTCACAGAGAGCTGCCTGTCTCTGCCTCCCAAGTGCTGGGATTAAAGGCGTGTGCCACCACTGCCTTTAATTGATTTTTAGGGTTTTTTTTTGATTTATAGCTTTTATTGATTTATAGTTTTCAGTGAAATTCACAGCTCTTGCCTGCACAGGTCAATGAATTTTAACAAATATAAACACTAATGGAATTCACATTTCTATCAAGATACAGAAAGTTCTTCATGCTCCTAACAATGGTTTTTTCCTATCACAGTAGGGCAGTAATAACTAACTTTGAGCTGACAGTGGAATCACAAAGGACAGGCTCGCCCTTTGTTGGCTCAGCTTTTCTGAGTGCCATCAATGTTGGATGCATCACTCCTTTTTATTCTGAGAAGTAGCCAGTCTCCTCCTTTCCACGGGCTTATGCTCCTGGTCCCCTTCCCGATTACTCAGCTTTAGTTACTGTTAGCAGAGTGAACATTCTTAGAAAAATCCATATATATTTTTTTGGGAACAATGCAGAGAAGCAGAAAAGCTGGTTTGCTGTCTTTTAGAATTCTAAGAACATGCTCAGAAGTTTTCCAAATGCCTTACATCCCTTTGGCCGTTTGGCCAGTTGCTCCCAGTGGTTCCCTTCTTGCTTACATTCTGCTCTTACCTTTAAATCACTTTTTCCCCTCATGACCGATGATGCTGAATTATTTTACATGTACTTTTTGGCTACTTCTCTGGTCATTCATATTTTATTTGCTTTTATCTTATTTTTGCTTTTTATAGTAAGTTGTGAGATTTCTTTATATGTTGTGTGGGAGTCTTGGGTTACTGGAAACATTATCTTAGAGTTTGTACTTCACTCAATGAGTATTCTTAATGATACTTATGACTTTCTTGATAGTAATACTTTTTATCTGGTCTAAGAAACCTTTGTTTTGTTAAGAATAGCAATAAGGATCCTCGTCTATACTGTCTTTTCCTAACGTACAGAGTTAGCATTTACATTGAGGGTCAATTAATTTGTGGTATAGACATGGATGGCCATGAAGTAGTGACTAGGGTCGACTCTTCCTGAGACCAACTTTCATTTTGCTGACATTACATGTGACATATGCCCTTTTCTGTATGGCAGTTCTTTGGACCCATCAAGACCAGCATTTGTCTTGGAAGAAGCCATGGGTGACATCAGATGATAAAGACTGGGGTGTAGGAACTCTGAAGACATGCTAAAGACAAGAGATTGAAGGTTCTGTAATACAGTAAAGGAAACAGCGGTAAGAGAAAGATCTAGGAGCCAGATTATGGTCCAAAGTTTATGAAGCAGATACAGCAGAGTTGGTACAGGTCCCATGTCTAAGGAACTTGGCTGCGAAAGGAAAGGACACTAGCTATTGTTGTAATTAGAACAACATGTTGAGGTCATGATCAGAATTTTGGTGTTTTTTTTTTAAATAAAATAACAAACTAGGGATATAACAATAATAAATTGGGCTTTTCAGTGCTTTGGTTGAGAAATTAACTTAGGTAGCATCCCTTCCTTGGAGACCTTATCAGTGACAAGGATGGTTCTCTGACATTTCAACAAACCCAGAGAGGATTGCTGGGAAAATACATTTGTTGACAAAATGTCTACTAAGTATGAAAGACTTTCTTAAGGAAGATAGCATGTAGAAATGAACCCTGTCAGTTAAACAGCTAATCTTCCCAAGCAAAGGAGGGCCAGATACCTTGGAGTTGCTGCCTCTGCTCTGTGGGGAATAGGTTTTCTCCTGACCCCATGTGGGGCACTCTCAGTGCCAAGTATGAATGTTTTGCAAGAGAGAAAGGAACAAACAACTCTTGCTGACAATTGATTATACCCTAGACCACTCATGATGCACAGTTAAACAGGCTTCTCTCATGCAACCCCTGTAAGTCTCCAGGGTGCAGGTCCATTCTAGATCAATGTCAGGCACCATGGAAACCTTGGTATCAAGTTTTGCTGTGTGCTCTGCAAAATTCCTTGCAAATATCACAAAAAATAGGCATTACTATACCACCAATCCTATAGGGAACAATGTCACTTTCCCAAGGTCATTCCACTGGCAAATAATGTAGCTTTAGGGTACAGATCTGCTGGATTAAAAACTTAATGCATCAGTGGTTTTTGAATGTTGGAGGGGGCAGTTTCATCACCAGAAGCAGGTGAGTGTGCTATTGGGTGGAACCAGGAGTCTTCAGGAAGACAGTAGAATGAAAGAGTCTATTGGGTTGAATGGTAGTGAAGGGATTTTGGAAAGTACACAGTGACTCTAGAGAGAAGGAAAATAATCAACAGGTTACTTACACGTCTTTATATAATGGCTTTTTTCCCTACTCTGTCTCTTTTTGCATGACAGAATGCTATCCTAAAGTGTTCCTAATGGCAAGTGGAACAATATAATCCAAACCCCTGATCTGGGAAATTCCATCTCTGAACTTCTGTAAGGGAGATGCTGAGCCTTGTACATTTTTTTTTACACTGAGAGCTTGGAAGCTAGACATCCCTCCACAGATATCAGCTAAATGACAGGCAAGCTGATGCGCCCACCTTCCCGGGTTAGGAAGGCACTGCCAGCTGAAATACGGTGCCAGCCTGGGGAAGGCTGGATGTAGCTTGGGGCTTTTGAGCCAGATTCTCATTGCAACTGATTAAAGGTGGGTGCTTACTGCATGCACCAAGCCATAGACTGGATAAGCAGATGCCTGACTATAACAGGTTGCCCATTTTCAGATGGCAGCCATGCTTGGTGGGCACCTGGAGCTGATCTCCCCATTGCTGACCAACTCTTCTGCCAGCCCAGAAATAAACCTTCCCTTTCGCTGGGCACTAAAGTAACAGTGATCCTGAACAGTGGCAGATAAACAAATCAACTGGTACTGCTCCAAGAAAAAAATCTCTCCCCTTCCTCCTCATAAAATCAAATGAGACTGGTCCTACCATGTTATCGGAATTAGTCCCTGGTCAATGCCAAGGAAGCTAAGCGCTTGAGGGAGGAGGGTCAGCTTCACAAGGTCAAACACGAAAACTTTGAGATTGATAGCTTCTAATCAGAAATGAGGTAGGAAATGAAGAATGCTTTCTAACTTCCAGTAAATGAAATGCTAAAATATTCAGTCATTTGGATATTGCCATGTTATCAATCCAATTAACCTTACTCCATGCTATCAACTGCACTCCGGGTTGCAGATGCGTTACCAAGCAATTGGAAACGTCATGCTGCCGATCACGACCCAGATAATGGGGAAAATAGAGCCCGTGCGTGCAGAGTTCGAAAAGAAACAAGATTCAACCCTCAAGCTGTGAAGGCTGTGGTGGCCTGTGATGAGGAAGCAAACGCGACTTGCCCTTTATCAGTGGCACAACTCCATTAAAACGTCGGCATGTGGGCTCCACGTTCTGATTTGCGGCAATAATGGGAGTTGAGTTTTAACAACCACAGCTGAAATGACCCTGTTAGTAAAGAGATAAAATTGATACCCTGAAATGTTTTTTTGTGAGGAGGTCATGTTTTGAATACTGTCCACTGCGGTTTTTTTTAATAGTTTTCAATTGTTCTATAAATACAGAAACAGAAGTGTCCCTCTTCCAGCAATTCTGTTTCTTAAAATGACATTTTCCACCCAGGGGAAGCCAATTCTGTAGTGCAAGTCTAAGCTGTGACTATCCCTACTTTGATTGCTTTTAAAACTCTCATGAAGCTGATTTCAAAAGTATTTTTATTGAGAGAAAGAGAGAGGGTGGTGAGGGAGGAGGAGATATTGGGCAGTATGACCCAGTAACTGTGAGGTCTTTGGTTTCAACATGGTGTATCTATATCTGCATATATCTGTCTTTTACGTAATGGGAGCATTTTCCATATCTCTATGCACTCTTCAATGGATAAGACCACGGTTGACATTATTATTAAGTTATCCACCATTGTGGGTTATATGAGTTCTTTCCATAAGACTCTTTGAAATCTGAATACAAAGAGGGATGATTCAGAGGAGCTTTGATCTGGTATTTTTGTTTCAGTTGATAGAATTTAAGACATCAGCTCATTAGCAATCTTCAATCACAAGCAAGGTGTAAACGCCCAAAGATATTTCCTGAGCTCTATGGAATCTGAGTTTCTACTTTGAAGTAAAAAAGGAAATAGTTCCCATCTGTTTTCTGAAATCATTAAGAAGTAAAATGTCTATTAAATTTGGGTTACTTATCGAAGGTTTAGGAAGGAAGAAACAGAGCCAAAGAATCATTTTTCTATAAAATATTTTCTGGTCACTTTTAAGCTTGACTATTACTACTTATACACAATGAGGTATTTTATATACATGATTCTAAGTCTGTATAGATAAGAGTCAGAACGATCTGAGGCCCTAAGATGAATCATCACTGCAACCTTGGCTTAATGACAAAAGAATCTGCTGAATTGGGTGGTGACTGGTCCCAACCAAAGAGTCCAGATTTGATCACCAGAAACTGCAGGCTCCATGGACAGCAGGACAATATATCCAAGGAAGGAAATAGGCTTTCTCTATGAACGACTGGTGGATAAGGTGTCAGGGAGGAAATATGGCTCCAATGGCCTTCATTCATCTGCTTTTTGATGAAAGTGTCAGCAGGTGAAGCTGTGTAGCGGGTCTCTGCTGACCCCATGTTCTCTTCCCACTCAGATCTTATTTTCCAGAAAGCTTAGGGCTGGCAGCTTTCATTATGAGCACCTGGGACCCCTAACATACTTCAGATTCTATTTGTCCTGAGCAATCTGTTGGGAATTATGACGAGTGCAGGCTAAGAAGAGTCTCTTGCCCCAAAACACCTAGGAAAGAGTTTGAGAAAGAATATGTAAATCGAGAAATTCAGTAACCTGAGGTAAAATGTGAGAAATCCCCAAGTAATAATCATATGGATTATTATCACATCAGGACTTCTATGAAAATGAGGGCGAGAAAGCAGGAAAATGCCGGTGGAGACCAGTTGGAGCTATGATGCGAACAAACCGGTACTTGTGATATTAATGACAACTTCCAATGGCCCAAAGATCACAGTAAATCAAAGGAAAGGCAGAAACACAGAATCCCATTAAATACAAACTGCAAAGCTAAGGAAACTATCAACATCAGAGACAGCTGCCAGGAAGTGAGGAGCTGCCTGCCGACTATTTCTGACAGTGGATTAATATCCAGAATATACAAAGATCTCAAAAAATTGTAGCAACAACCAAAAAATTAATATATTTAAAAAATGGATATACAAATAGTATTTCTCAATAGAAAAAATCCACAATAATTATATAAAATTTTTGCTCAATATCTTTAACTCTCAGGCAAATGTAAACCAAAGCTACATAGAGATATATCATCTCACTCCAGTTAGAATGCCTCAATAAAAAGACAATGATAAGGCTAGGGGAGTATTGACCCAACAGAATTTGTTCCTAGTACATTCAAAGACCCAGATTTTATCCTCAGCACCATACATGCAAAAAAGATGCCCAGAAAATAAAAATAATAACAAATGTCAGTGATGGTGTTGAGAGAAAGGAACTATCACACAGTAGGAGTACTTATTAATTATTAATAATAATTATTAGTAAACACAATATGGACCTTCCTCCAACACCTAACATTATACTACCCTGTGATCCAGATACTCTGCTTCTGGGTGTACATATGAAGAAGACAAACTCAGTAAGCCAGAGATACCTGAGCCTCCCTGTATTAAGGCGCTGCATATGCATGTGAGCTATGAGATGAACTCAGATGCTCCTGGATAGAAGAGTGGAGCACGATGCGCTCTATGTACACAGTGGAAAATTATTCAACCATAGAGAATGAAGTCCTGTGATTGACAGGAAAATGGATAGAACTATAGGTCATTATTGTAAGTGGCATGAGCCAGACACAGGAAAAAGAGATTCACGTCTCCTCTCTCAAATGTAAGAGTATTTTGTTTTTTGTCATCCACCTGAATGTAGCATGGTGATTACTAAGGATTGGAAGGATATAGGGAAGGGAGGCTGGGCAAACCAAGGCTGGATTTGGTCAATGCAGTCAGCGTATGTATGATAAAGCATTACAGTCAATCCATCGAAATGTACAGTTGATATGTGACAATCAAATTTTAAAATAATTTAAAAAGGTAATGTTCTGGAGAGACAGCTGGTTAGAATATGTTATGGTACAGGGGATAAGAACTTAGGAACTAGGCTATTTTAGTCTTTGTTTCCAGATAACGCTCTTAGTCCAATATCTCACTCATGTGAGGAGTATATGTACCTATGTCTATGTGCACTCACACAGAGAGAGATCAGAAAATCTCAGGAGGATCTGCAGGAAATAATTACTGTGATTGTTTCTTTTCTATGCCTAATAACAAAGAACAATTCTCTTATTCTTTTTTTAATGTTTGCAGTTTTATAAATCTATATCTTTTAGTAAACAGAAAAAATAGACATAAAGATAATCAGGAAACGAAGGTATATTTTTCTATGGCAGCCTAAATCATTCCATCAAACAGCAAATATTCCCGCCCATCTCGAGGAAACCCGAAATAGCTGGTGTTGCAAGATCTCTGGCTGTATCCTAACAATTTACATTCAGTGTTTCTGTTTCTCACCCTGGGGTTCTAATGACAACTGCCCCCAGAGCCATGCTGATGTCAGGTTGTATAAGGCCCCCATGCAACTAAAACAGCTTAAAATTTTAAAGCCCAAGAAACCTCTGTTGCAGAAGAAAAACAAAACTTCACTTCCAGGAGTAAACAAATATTTTTGGGATATGTTTGCCTTGAGATAAACTGTAGTTTCTTCTTAGAAAATAATTTTAAGATATAAAAAATAAAATTTGACAAAATTTATGTTTCTCTAGGAAGGAGTTCAGAATTGGGATGGTGACATGTGTAGGAAAGTCCCTTCAGACCCATGTTCTGGAAGGCACTAGTGGGGTCATTCAGTGTCTTCCAATGCTTAGTTTTATGTGTTGTCTGGGTCTGTCGTGAGTTGGGGTACAATTATAAAGAGTGGTCTGACATTAGAACAGCTCTCTCATCCAATTCCTGCTGACCAGAAGGAATTCTGATCTGTGATCACCAGGCTGTAAGTTTTAGGACACTTAGGAGGACAATAAAAGCATCGACATACAATCTCCACATCTGGAAGATGCGCTGTGGTGGAGCAGTAGGAAAGTGACACAAAATTGCATGCCAGGGTTTCTACAGGAAAAGACTTTTTAATCTAACTCACTGTCAAAGGCGTGATTCAACTTTATGGGTCTTTCCTGCATCTTTCTTCTAGGTGTCCTTTAAAATGGAAGCTGCATCTTACAGTTTTCATGTCACCCTTTCCTAGATGATGCAGTTTGATGCTGAATTACTCTACGTTGTTATTATGGGGTGGAGGGTTCTCGAGACCCTTCAGAAAGCAATAGCAAAGCTGCTGATCCTCACAAAATGCCTTAGAGAATGGTCCCATTATGTTCAAGCAATTGTGGATTGCAGAAAGTACTGTCTAAGAAAGCAAATGGCTGTCCATTTCTGCTGCCATATTGATTCTTGCCTCTTCCCTGCAAGGCACAATTGACCAATGTCAGACCTGCTGGCACACAGCAACTAATGGTCCTGACATTTTGGTTCAGGTAGTGAGGGAGTCTCGATCTGGAGGTGATTTGTAGTATGACTGGCAGAAATGAAAGAGATGGTAACATTGGGTGCACAAATAGATGAAGCTTGATAGCATGAAGTGACTTGGACAATTGATGGTTGCCAATCAGGACTGGATCCCATCCTGACTGCTTGTCCAGTGTTCTTTCCACTATGCCAAGCTTCTTGTCTATTGAGGGCTCAACCTGAGCTTGTCCCATAGAACCCTGTCATTTTAATAAGTCCCTTTGGGGACCCAATGTTTTAGTCTCAATGAATGATGCTTGCTGTGGCATTTCAGACATCCTAGCAAAGCTGCACAGGGAGATGTTTGGAGTTGTCAGGACGATTGGCACCATTCTAAGTCATTGTTTGCTCATTGTTTTGGTCATACTACATTCCCATGAAAAACCATTGCCTGATTTTAGCAGGCTGGACTCGGTGAGGTGCCAACCATGGGCTTTTGGAATTGCAGAATGCACACAGGACATGGATCCCTCCAAAGAACAGATAAGGTCTAGCCCTGTTCATGTCTTCATTTTGATTCAGAGTTGCATTTTCCATCACTAAAAACACCCAGTGGAGTGGTTTGAAAGAAAATGACCCCCAAAGGGAGTGGCACTATTAGGAGGTGTGGCTTTGTTGGACTAGGTATGACCTTGTTGGAGGAAGTGTGCCACTGTGGAGGTGGACTTTGAGGTCTCCTATGTTCAAGCTGCACCCAGTAACACAGTTCACTTCCTGCTGCCTGTGGATCAAGATGTAGAACTCTCAACTCCTTCTCCAGCACCGTGTCTACCTGCATGTCACCATGTCTCACCATGACAACAAAGGACTAAACTGCTGAAGATGTAAGACATTACAATTAAATGTTTACCTTTGTAAGAGTTGTTACGGTCATGGTGTCTCTTCACAGCAATAGAGCCCCTAACTAAGACACCCACCCAAAGAAATCATGTGTGATTTCTCACCAGCTCAAAAAAGGCCAGTCCATGCCTCCCATCCAGCTCCAGTTTAGCAACTTGGCACCTCATGTTCTGAAATCAGTGTTGGGGAGAGTGCTTACATCACAGCCTGGGAAACTCCAAACACAGCCATTTCCCAGCATTCAACCTGCTCATCAGCACAGCATTGGTTCCAAATAGGTAGTCTTCCTCTTACCAAAGCAAGATACCTTGTTCTCTTGGTAGCCTGTTTGCAGTCTGTACTTGAGTCTGTACTTGTGCAGGGAGTCCACAGCAGACTCTGTGAAGGATAATGAATGGAGCTCTTGCAAACGCGCTGTGTTCCACACCGGTTACTGATACCCAGATAGGTATTGAAACTGTGTTGGTTTGGGGTCTTCCATCTTCGTTTGGTTTTGTCTCAGATTCATACAAGTTCATCCAACACCATTCAGAGTGTGGAAGTTGATCTATAGATCTCTTTCTAGTGCCCTCCCCATTTTCCAGGCAAGATAAAAAAAATTGTTCCTTGTATTAAAATAAGAAGGCATGATATAATAGTTACAAAAGGAAATCTTGGCTCTTGGGGTACAATAGAAAGGAGAACTTATTTTTACCCAGGTTATTTTTATTTTCGTAGCCATAAAAGCTGAAGGATCTGATGTTGTCTCATTAATATTCTGCTCTCTGATTACCAGTTCTAGAAATTATGAAGAGTTGCTTTTAAAATTGATGTTCAAATAAAATATGATTGTGCTTTGCATCTCGCTGCAGTGAAGTCTCTCGCTGGTTTGCTCATGAGAAGCCAAGAAAAGAAGCAATTCTTTGCTGGGGGAAAAATCCTGTGAATATTTATATAGTAGCTCTAGGCGGCAGGGAACTTGAGAAGCTTAGAAAATTTTTGCAAATTTTTTAAAGGAGGGAGTCACTGTAATACCACAGACAGGAATGCATTTGTGTCAGGCCTGAAATCATGGGAGTGTTCGCTACTGTTCTGCTGGACTGAGGCTCACAGAGCCTTTTGAAAGTGTTCTTGAAGCAATTTCACATGCAGTTTCTACTTAAAGCTTGCTGTCCAGGATTGTCTGGACTAGCTGGGTATGCCTGCTGTGCCCCTCTTAATAAAGGATGAGGCTTGAGCCTTTGGTTTTTAAAAGTGCCTGTGAAAACCAGCTATGTATGTATGTATTACATATTACATACACATACATATATGTACATACAGTCCAGATATAATCTCATACTTACCTAACTTCCATATTGTGTCCTTGACTGAATATTAAGAAAGCTGGAGGAAATATGAGCTAACAGACTATAAAAATCCAAAGATAAACCAAACTAATCTGCCTTACAATTCTTGTAGGGGAAAGTGACGTCACACTTTGGGCTCTGTAAAGCATTTCTTGACTCATGTCTAGGGACATGGGTTTGGTGAGTTTGTAGAACTATACCAAACTGTACACTTAGGATTTGGGCAAAAGTGGATTTGTTTTGCAATTCTACATTGCTTCAAAGAGTGAGTGGAAATAAAGGGGTGGCTTCCAGGATTATTTAAATTCAGTTAATATCTAAAAGGGAAATGAGAAGGTCTGGAGGCATGAACCCATAGTAGAGTATTTGTCTAGCAACAAAAGGTCCTGGCTCCAATGCCCAAAAAAATTTCTGTAAAAAATACAAATGAGGTAAAATCGGTACATAGAAAGATGTAGTCGCACATGCATTCTGGTATTTGATTTCATACAAGGAAATAGCACTGAACCACATGGTTGAGCAGATTCACTCAAGGGGAAATTTCATATTCCCCCATTAAGAATAAAAGTCAAACCCAAACATTAAAGTGTGATTGGAAAATAAAGAAGACATGTAGGGGTCACAGAGTTAGCTCCATGACAGTTTTGAGAATTCCATCCATGTTGTCTTTTCACCACCTCCCCCCATATCTGCTAGGGAAAGCTGAGCTAATTGGAAGTGGCCAGCAAGCACTTAGTCAATAAATAGCTTGGCTCAGCAGACAGTTAATGCAATGCCAGATCAATAGCAACTCTGAAAATTATTTCTTCATTTCCCTCTATGGCAAGGAACTTATCCATGAAGGACAGAATGTCAGCCTTCAGTCAGGGCCGCACAGAGCTTTTCATTATTCTGACGTTAGATGTCGAGAGGGGCCATTTGCAAACAGTTCCAAGCTCCTTATTGATGTGATGGGGGGGCATATTTTGAAATGGAATGAGTTTGGAGAAGCTTTTCCAAGGAAGGTTCAGCCTTTTCTATTCAAAGACCTTTCTTTTTCCCGAAGAAACCCGATAGAAACGAGAAGCACCACGTGTTCAATCAGAGTGACCCCAGGTTACCTTTTCAGAAGTGCGGGGTGGTTATCTGTTAGGATCTTAAGCAATGAAGAGGAAGCCAGAGGAGTGTTGCAAGATCAGAAGAAGCATTTTAGAAGACAGATATTAAGGTTTTTCTTTATGTGCTTTCCTTAGATCCTCTAGAATGCCATTTCATTGTCAATTTTGTGGCCACGTCCCGGTGAAAATAAAACTTCCTATACCATGTGGTCAAAGGTAGGCCTGGAAGGAGCAATGTTTGTTGTGACCTGGTTGTAAGTTATGGCCTTGGGCCTTGAGGAAAGGACGGCTCAGAGAGTAGGCAGGGAAGTAGGGACTGTGTGAGACTGAGAACCCTGCCGCCAGGTAAGGAGCCCAGCTGGAAGTCTGAGGGTGTCTCGGCTTATTCCACGTGAGGAAATCTAGAGCTCGCTCATCCCTGCCGTACACTGGAGCGTATCTTTATTTCCCCTTACAGTCGGAGCTCTCCTCTTCCGAGTCTCAGATGCAGAGTGACGCGTGTCCTCCAGAGCCGTTTCTGCTCCACTTATTTCCTTGGAAGCTCTTACCTCCTGGCAGCTCAGGAGCCGTTCCCTAGGGGGTGACCAATCTGGAACCAGGGAGTGGGGGTTTTCCCTTTCTATTCTGAGGGAAAATAGAAAAACTACAAAACTCCTTCGTTTCTGAGATAAAATTAAAACTAAATTGAAATGCAAGGTCCTTTATTTTGGGGGAAATGAAAGGGCTGTTTGTCGTTTATCCAGATTTCCCATGCATGCTCCCCCACACCCAGAGTGTTGTGTACTCTCTGCGTGACCACGAGGGACTATCGATTGTCGCACTAGGAATTAATTCTCAGCATTTTTCATTTATTTGTTTTCCCCAAATTGCAGTAGCCAGAGTGAAGGCAGTTTGCACACCGGGAAATGATCTTCTGTGCTAATTGCTGAGTGTTCAAAGATGTACCAAAGTGTCAACAACTGATCCTGGCCACTGCCCACTACTGTCAGGGAGCAAAGACCCCCTTGGCAGAAGGCTCTTGGTGTGGGCTAGCTCTTCAGAGTGAACAGTGGCTTTACACTCCCCATGGTTCTGATGGCTTTCTGCGTCTGACCTCCTTCTGCCATCCCTGTGTCTCTCCCCCTTGGCAGTGATTATCTGCCTGTTTGCATGTGGTTGCTCTCTCCTCCAGCCTCTGTGTCTCCTGCTTCCCCTGCATTTTCCCGTCCTCAGTCTACTTCTTAGGCTCCCCGGGGGCTCTGTTCCTCAGTCTCTCTTGGCCTCTTTGTGAAATAGGTGTCAATGATTCTTCTTGCTTCTTTGTCCCTCCCCGAATGCCCCTTCACAGGGACGTTGCTTTTTATGCTTCCCTGGTTGTTGAACTGAATTTGTCTATTTCTCTCTCTACAGTGGGAGGCTCATCCAGTTGCAGGCTGAATGCCTCTTGCTTACTCTCTGTCCCCGAGCCCGGCACGTGCCCAGCGCGTGGTCAAGGTCTTAGGTATGGCCAAAGCGTTTTGCAGGGGAAAGAGTTTATTTCATCTCACAGCTTCTAGCCCATAATCCAGGGAAGTAAAGGCAGGAACTCAAGACAGGAGTCCAGAAGCAGGACCTGAAATAGAAGCCATGGGGGGGGGGCTGCTTCCTGGCTTCTCACTCTTGACTTGCTCAGTTTGCTTCCTTATTGCAGCTAGGACTACCTGCCCAAGGATGGCCACCCCCATTGAGCTGGGCCCTTCCACACCAATCACTAAGTAAGAAAACTTCTCCAGAGGCTCACCTCTCGGGCAATATGAGGGCATCTTCTCATTCAGAGTTCCCTCTTTCAAAATGGCTCTGGCTTGTGTGGAGTTGACATTAAGCTAGCTGGGCCAAGTGCTAAAAGTCTCTTCAGACCACACCTTCCAGGTACACTTGGTTGTTGATTCAGATTGAGTCCTAAGCTCATGTAGGAACAATTCCGAACATATAAAAATGGAAAGGGGGGAATGAAGCAAAGTGGGAGGGGACCTATCTAACAAAGGAGCATCCCTGAGTTTGACTCTACAAAATCACGAAATGAAGTGAAAGAATTTATCCACCTTCTCTTCTCCCCATTATGAGAGCTGGAGAGATGGGAGGAAGGCATTTTCTCTGCTGTACTAATTTGGTTCATTTTCTCCCCAGGCACCTGCCCACCCCTCTGCCTGCAGGTGCTTCCCACATCTCTGTGTGCAACAGTCCATAATCCTTCAAACTCATTATCCCTTCTCAGGCTGCTTATACTGTTGGACCTAGAGTGACAAAATAGACCACAGAGACTAAGCTGTTCCCTTTCATACTGACTTACATTTTCCTCACACAAACTTGATGACATCACTTCCCCTCTCAGAGCCCTCTGCCCAGTAAGGCAAGGTCTTAGCTGACTACTGTAACTTCTTCTAGTGGACCCAGCTCACGCTCACCCTGTGTAGGGTGCCGTCATCTCCCTTCTTCTGGCATACTGCCTAGCCTCGCTCCCTATAATGTTCTAGCCCTCTGCGCCTGTGTCTCCAGGACAGGCGACTGGCTCGTCTTGCTTCCTACCTCCTCAGTCCAGCCTAGGTCTGCGCATGGGCTATTTCCTGTTGCTGTTGTTAAATAGGACAGCAAAGGCAGCTTAGGGAAGAGGAGCTTGAGTGGATGTACAGTTGCAGAGGGTTGGAGGCCACAATGGTGCAGAGGCAGCAAGAGGGCAGTTGGACCAGCAAACTGAGAGCTCTCACCTTTAACCACAAATACGAAGAAGAGAGAACAGACTGGAAAGGGTCTAGTCTTTAAGTCCCCAACCCCCACCTTCAGTGACGTACTTTTCTCTGACAAGAAAACAACTTCAAAGCCTCCCCAGCAACTGGAGGCCAAGTGTTCACATATGTGAGCCTACGGGGTACATTTTCATTCAAACCACCACAGTCTTCCAAAGGATACTACCACAATCAACAATGTAAATGAAGAAAACCAGAGAGAGAGGAGAGTGGAGAGGAGAGAGAGGAAAGAGGAGAGAGAGAGAGAGCACATTCTGAGGGTAGAATTTCAACAATAAAGCTGTAGTAAAATGTACTTGAAGTTTGAGATGTTGTTATTGGCTTCCACCTCAGACTCTACCTCCTGAACAGCTGTGCACTTTGCCTTTGGTTTTGGTCCTGCCCACCACTTCTGGATGGTTCCTTTTAATGATAAACATCACTCATGCTTGCAAACTATTTGCTAGGGTTAGTCCATTAGTCAATCAATAAGCTCATACTTTTTTTTTTTTGCAGCGTACTCCATTAAGCATTATCACACAGAGTCAGGGACACTGTCCTTCTCACTGCCTCCCCATAAAGGCCCTGACATAAATCCCGTGAGCAAAGCTGGTGAGTGTGCATATGTACACTTAGTGCCCTCCAGAAACAATAGTAGTACTTTGGGGTATATATTGTTTGGTATTTAGATTAGTAAGATGAGGAACTGTGAGACTGGGAGAGACTGGGTATTTGAGATTTTGATAAATTTGTAGTTCAAGGATGGGAATGTGAAAAGAAGCACTTTGAAGTCAGTGCATGGGTGCGAAGGGTAGCTCAGGTGCCTTCTTGGGCTTAGCAGTGTCACCGGCAAGGGGATAGCTGATCAGAGCTCTTATGTGCAGGAGCCCATGCAGGGCACATGGGTGCATCTGGTGCCTAGGATACACCCAGCCATTGTCTCCATTCTCAAAGGAAAAGAAGAAAAAGCAGAAGCCGAACTCTGAAGAGACACAAAGTCTGACACCGGGAAGCATTTACAATGGGGCACATTCACTTACAACAACAAAATCTGGACATAGCTGTGGGTTCTACTCAGAACTTCAAGGGGTTCCAGGAGTTGTGTCCCCCAAGTGTACTTCTCTGCCAGTCACCTGTGGATGCTAGGGTCCTAGTCCATGTGTAAAGCCAAATTCGTGAGTCGTATTTCAAATTGTATGTTCCATGGGCGGCAGAATGGCCTTTGCCTGGCTATTGTCGTTCAACTGAGCCTCATCCATTGCAAAGCACTTTGCACATTTATGATAGTTCATGCGTAATGAACAGTGATTGTATCACTGCCAACCACACCGTGAGTCCACATATGTAGCTAGAGCTCCAACAGTACGTGTGGATGCAGGAGCATGTGTATGCATATATATGAAAGAGGGTACAGTGATTGTGTGAGAGAACAAGTATAGGTGTCACAATATCCATGTGACTGTGTGTGTGATCAAGCGGTGTGTTAACATGTATGTACGACATGCACATATATGTGAGTTAAAATGTGTAAGCTTGTGTGAAAGTATGTGTGATTGTGCAAGAGCATGAACGAAAGCATACATATGTAATCATGTATGAGATTGTATGTTTAAGTATATAAATACATGTGAGGGCATATGTGTGATTGTGTATGAAAGATGCTGAGTGTAAAAGCTTGGGTCTGGGAATGTTTGACCATGTTCAAACCCATGTGCGTGACTGAGAATGGGGGAGTACAAATGTGGGAATTGCATGTGTGTGAGTGACTACATGTATGCAGTTGAGGACATACGGGTGAGGTTGTATATGTGGGAGCATTTGTATGAACTCAGGAGTGTAGGAATGTATGAGCATTGTGAGAACATGTGTAATTGAGAGGGTATGAGCATATGTATGTGTACAGTCATCTGTGTAGGAATTCATGAGTATGTGTGAGCATATGTGTGTATGAGCAGCACATGCATGGGAGAATATGTATACAGACTTTGATGAGACCGCTAAACGACCCTGCTACATGTTTGTAGTCATGAAGGACTGATCCTGTATTGACTGAGTTTTCAGTTCTGCCCAGTTCCCACAGTCGTTAAGTACCAAGGAAATCACACAGAGGTCTACATTAATTATAAACTGATTGGCCCATTAGCTCAGGCTTCTTATTAACTAATTTTTATAACTTACATTAGCCCATTATTCTTGTCTAAGTTAGCCACGTGTCCAGGTACCTTTTTCTGCAAGGCAGTCACATCTTGCTTCCTCTGAGGCTGGGTCACGACTCCTGCAGACTGAAACTTTCCTCTTCCCATAATTCTGGTTGCCATGCCTCTACTTCCTACATAGTTGCCCTGCCTCTACTTCCTGCCTGGCTACTGTCCAATCAGCATTTTATTATAAGTAATTCAAGTGACAGGGTACAAGACCATTGTCCCACAGCAGTCCTGTCGCCTTCATATGCCTGCATCACTCATCAACAGGCCTTTTCAAAGCCCCATTGCACGGCCTTGCTTTCACCTCGTGTTTTCAGGGGAAAGATTTGCCCTAACACCATTCACCCTGTCTCCCTGGCCAGTCTTAGGAGATTCAGCAAATTTTCTAAGGTCTTCCTTCCGAGGAAGCTCCACCGGCCACGCCCCATTTTCTTCTCACCCCTGGCCACAAAAGGAAATGGAGGTCACAAGCTAGGCTTGGCGGCGAGCATCCTCCATGCGATGTCCACCTAATCCCACTTCTACATTACGTCAAAAGCGCTGTTTCTTTGCTCCTTTAGGGTGAAAGGAGTTGGGGTAAAAAAGCTGGCATGTGTCACCAGGCAATTTGTATGGGGGCAGAATGTAGCCCCATCTGCTCCAAACCTCCTCCTACTTAACTGTCAAGATTGTAAGTATTCATAGGGCTGAGGGGTGAGGGGGCCAGTTGGGGACCAAGGTGGAACTGAAGCCAGAGAGCATCCAATGGCCATTCTTCACTCATGCCAACGCGAGAGTCTGGAGACAAGACTTCTGCCGAGACTCATCTCTCTAGAGGCCCAGCTGAGGAAACAGTGCAAGCGTCCCAGCTCCCCAGCCCAAGATCTGCCAAGGGAAGTTTCAGCTCTTGTTTTCTGTGCTTCTCCCTGTCTGGCGTGATTGTCACCTGTCCTGGTAAGGGGAGAAGGGGCCTTAGCAGAAAACACACTGACTGCTGCCCTGCTTTGGTGTTGCACCCCAACATGAGAGCTCCTGACACTACATTGCCCATTTGACAGACTCTTTGCTTTATTGTCTTGAATTTATACAAGTTGCTCTCTTTCAAAACAGAAGTGTGTTCCTGTAATTGAGAATTATCAGCTAGTAGGGTCTGCGGTAAGGTGATTCGGGGGTTCTGCCCTGTTCGGAGGGATCCTACATTGGTACCTGAGAATGTTCTTCTTAGGTGATGTCCCTGTCATGACTCTGATGCTGCTGGCTGGAGCCTGGCCGTTGCACAGGTAGAAGGAAGGAATAGCAGGGAGTCACACCCAGGATGTGGATGTGGGTTTATTTTTCCTAGTTCTGCCCTGGTTCTGCCTGCAGCCCCCGAGCATCTTTGGTCTGAACAATCTGGAGGAAAAGCTTCTGAATCTCCAGGCTGTGGGAAGAGGCAGTAGCCCAGCTGTGGGTCACTGAGGAAATTTGACCATTTGTTGCCTTTTTGTAACAACTTAAAATAATTCTCCATTATAAAAAAAAATATGTAACCTTACTGGCCCTTTTGCTGTGAGGCGTCTCTGCTACCTGCAGCTCTGTGCACTGCTGTGAGCTGTCAGGATGACTCAGCTTCCTGTTCCAGCTCTCTCCTGCAGGCGGAGGATTCTGTCTATTACTCTGGCCCATGAGTTTTCCAGTATTCAAAACTTTTAGCTCCGTTTCTTTTTTCTACTGGGAGAAACATTTAAAAGGAACTTTATCTTCTTAGTTTATGACGTCTCCCATTGGAAAAGAAGTGTGGTGAAGTTATAGTACCTTTTGGAGCAGTAGGTTAAGAACGAGTGTGTGTGCGTGCGTGTGAGTGTGTGCATGCATGTGTGTGAGTGTATGTGTGCACCTGACATTGATGTCAAGTGTCTTCCTTGATCATTCTCTGCCTTATATTTTGAGTCAGGGTCTCTCCCTAACCCAGAACTTGCCCATTCAGCTAGTCAAGCAAACAGGCTTGCTCGGGAGAAATCCCTGTCTTCATTTGCTGTCCTGGGATTACAGGACAGTTGCCATGCCCACCCAGCTTTCACAATGGTGCTGGAGCATGGACTGCTGTCCCACACATGCTTTAGATCAGTCTGTCTGGCTCCCGGCTTCTATTTTTGTTTACATCTGTTTCCTGGGCTCCTATCACGCAGTGTAGGTCATTGCCATTATACTTAGCTGTCACGAATTTAAGATATTTCATGTTCTCATAGTGACTATTCCTGATTTATCTCTTATCCTAAATGCTTAAGGTAGTATCTGGCACAGGATAAGAAATCTTTCAATACTTTTGGACTTTTTTTTTTGCATAATGTATAGTCAGGATTTGAACCCAGGTTTTTGTGATTACAAAGCTTATGCCTTCCCATGACATGACATTGTTCTCTAATGGTAGATTTGCCCCATAGATGCTCCCTCTCTCCCTTGTAAACCAAAGATCAACTCTGGCTCATTAGCACTGGGCCTTTTAACAACCATCTTCTCTCTGAGAAGCCGTATAATCAAACCATTAAGCACCAATGCATCTTCTGTAAGTAAATGCCTTTGGGAAAATTGCTCAGCGTCTACACGCAGCGCCATAACAGCACCAAGTCAAGCAACAAAACAAAGATTTTCGTTGTAAATATTTACTGTATTGTGGACAGCGACTCAGGATCCCATCTGTTCCATGGGGTTCTGATTTCAGTGGAATCATTTGAAGTAAGACCAGTACGTCATTGTTCTCATTGGCCACACATGCACACATCTTCCTTACACAGAACCCTGTGTTCAAATAACATCCAATACCAAGTGTGAGGTCGTCCACCCTTGGGTTCCAGAAGGCCGCAGAGATAAGCCACAATGGGAACGGCCTCCTCCACAGCTGATCAGGAGGGTGAATTCTCCAGGCGCTCGCAGGCTCTGAACACCCTGGTGTGAACAGCAGGTGGAACCGGTGTTGGTGTGCAGACATAGTTTCCCTCCAATTCCTTGCCCATTACGTTCTTCTTTGATTTTTTTTTTCTGAACTTGTGAATTCTCACTTTTGGATGCAGAATGGTGGAGGGGCAACTTGGCTATATTCTGTCTTTGCATTTGGAAATAATAGCTTTATTATGTGATCAACATATAGGAATCGTAATTTTCTGTTTCCTCATCTAAAAAGCAAGACTGACAGTTCTGTGGAAATGAAAGAGCACACCACCGCAAGGGTCCACGAGAGTTCACACTACAAGGGTCCACGAGAGATCACACCACTGCAAGGGTCCACAAGAGTTCACACTGCAAGGGTCCATGAGAGTTCACACTGCAAGGGTCCATGAGAGTTCACACTACAAGGGTCCACAAGAGATCACAGTGAAAGCAGCCCATGGACTACCCCCAGATTCTCACTCTGTTTGAGGCCTGGGAACTGTGTATCCTATGTGTCCCTCAGGAGACAAAGGTGACACACTGCTCCTTTCAGAGCGGTATGAAACAATTTTCTCAGTTAAGACAAAAAGACTTTGATTTCCAATCTGAAATTAATCTGGGCTCTCAAGATCAGGATATACTTGTTATTATCATTCTTTAGACAACATTTTGTAATTATTAGTTTTTTTTAAATAGCATTAAGAGCAAGTTTGACTTTGTGAGCTACACTGTCTGTTTAAGAATATATATAAAATATGATGCTACAGTTGTGGTCTTCTTGTGGGAGTCCTCACAGAGGGACCGGGGCCTGTCTCTCACAACTTTGCCTGCTTTTTGGACCCTTTTTCTCAAACTGGGTTGCCTCATCCAGCCTTAATATGAGGGGAGGTGCTTAGCCCTACTGCAACTTGACATGCCATATTTGGTTGATATCCATGGGAGGCCTTCCCTTTTCTGAAGAGAAATGGAGAAGGAGTGGATGGGATGGGGATGAGGAGGGGAGGAACAGGGAGGAGAGGAGAGAGGGGAAACTGTGGTTGAGTTATAGTATATGAGAAAAGAATAAATAAAAAAATTTTAAAAAGAGCAAAGTATGTGAAGATTCTCTCAGTATGTCAGTTGGCAGCCATGATGTTAGGTTCTAGAATATTCCAGACTGTGGGGATGACATCACAGTTAAAGCACTTCCATCAGTTGGCAATCATGGCATTAGAATCTAGAATATTCCAAACTGTGTGGATGACATCACAGTTAAAGCGCTTCCATCAGTTGACAGCCATGACTAGGATCTAGAATATTCCAGACAGTGAGGATGATGTCACAGTTAAAGCGCTTCCACCGAAGCAAGAGGCCTAGAGTTCAGAACCCCAAGACCCACTTAAAAAGCCAAGGTGGCATAGAAACTTACCCATAATTCCAGCCCTGGAAAGTGGAGACAGAGGGTCACTGGGACAAACTGGCCAACAGACTAAGCTTTAATAACAAAGCCATTGATCTAACAGAGAGACTCTGCCTCCAGAATAAGGTGGAAGAATGACATATGACGGCTCCCACTATCAACCATGGGCCTCCATACACTGGCACATTACACACGCATGCACACCCATACATACACATTCTCACACACATGCAAACATGTACAAACATGCATATATGTCACAAACACCTTACACATGGAAAAAGAAAATAAAAATGAAAGAACGTAGAATTTTTTTTTAATTTTTTTTTTCCAGACAGAGTTTCACTGTGTACTTTTGGCTGTTCTGGAACTCACTCTAGAACAGGCTGGCCTTGAACTCCTGGGGATCCTCTTGCCTCTGTCTCCTGATTGCTGGGATTAAAGGCGTGTGCTACTATTGCCTGGCTAGTTCAGAATATTTATCTTCCATAATAGCTGAGCTATTGAATCCTTCCTCAAAGATATTATTTATGAACAAGCTGAATAATCAACTATATTTAAAGCACTGTCAAACTTTGCTCATAAGCAATGTCTTAAATATTACAAGTTGACCAAGGTAGGAAGCAAATATTCACTTTATTTAAGAGCAAGTTGAAGAATCACTTAGTCATTTATGGATACGATCAAGGAAGGACTTGACACATCACACAGATTTTTAGTGAGGACCCAGCCAAATCCAGAAAGCATAAATGCAGGAAATAGTTTACAGAAAACAGACTTATAAATCCCAAGTAATCTATACTGACATTAGACCTTGGCGAACTCCTAAAAACTAATTCAATGAGAAAGTTAAGGTGTATTTCTAAAAATGAAACATGAGGGCTTCTCCAAGCTGCTTCTTTTATGTCTCGTTTTCACAAATATTTTGTATAAAAAACAATTACCTAGAAATTGCTACCTGCTGGAACTGTGCTTAAAATGTGAGTTCATCCGGATCCTCGGTCACGTAGAGGAGCAGTTTGGAGCCTGCGTGGAAGATAGCATAGAAATCGTTGGCTAAAGGTCACCAAGAGGCTAAGAGAATCCAAATGGCCAACGTTTTCCTCTCACACTCTCTTGTCAAATTGCTTCTGTGCTCTTCTCCCTCAGTTCCAGGGAAAGAAAGAAAATGAATAGGGCTTCCTGCTTCATAAGACTCGGTTATAATTTTTGCGATGAAATATCGCGAAGAGCATCATAATATAGAGGCATTTAATTAGAGGCATTTAATACATTGTGGCTCACCAGTGATTTCTGCATTCAGCATGTTTCAAACAGCTGAGTGTCTAAAATGTGGGGATTTGTTCCCCACAAGCTATCAATGGGCCTCAGCAGCTGCGCAGTTCCTTAAATCTGGCTCGCACATGTAGCTTAACGAGCCCCTGGGACAAGACACAGCCAAGCAAGCAGTACTAAAGAAAAACACAGATCTCGAGAGCCAGTTAACCAAGTACAGAGGCGACCCTGGCTGAGGGAGTCGGGGGTTAAAGGCCTCAGATTGAGCTGTAAAGGAAGCAGGCAGGGGGTAGAGCCAAGTGTTGCTCTTACACTGAGTTTGCTGGAGGATATGTGCAACTGTCCCTCCTAAGCACAGGACACTGGGAGGCCCAGCAGGGGTCAAATGGCTCAGCTCTAGCCCCCTCTCTTGCATGCCCCTACAGCAACTCTCATCTCCCACCTGATGGGCCTGCTTAGCCATTTATTTCTTGTTTTTTATATTTTAAATTTCTAAATTCATTTTATATATCAAGCTCAATTCCCCTTCCCACCTCTCCCTTCCATTCCCCACCTCCTCCCCAACTCACTCCCCATCCACTTCTCAGAAATGGTAAGTCCTCCCATGGGGAGTCAACAAAACCTGGCACGTTAAGTTGAGGCAGGACCAAGCCCCTCCCCACTGCATCAAGGCTGAGCAAGGTATCCCACCATAGGGAATGGACTCCAAAACGCCAGCTCATGCACCAGGGATAAATCCTGGGCCCACTGCCAGGGCCCCTCAAACAGACCAGGCTATACAACTGTCGCCCACATGCATAGTGCCTAGTTCAGTTCCATGCACTCCTCAGCTGTCTGTCTAGAGTCCCTGAGATCCCATGAGTTTTGGTCAGCTGTCTTTATGGATTTCCCTGTCATGACCTTAATTCTTGTTCTATAATCCCAGCTCCCTCTCCTCAGCTGGACTTCCAGAGCTCGGCCTGGTACTTGGCTGTGAATCTCTGCACTTGCTTCCATCAGTTACCGGGTAATGGTTCTATGATGACAGGGTATGTGCCAATCTGTTACAGGGAAGGCCATTTCAGGAACCCTCTCCACTATTGCTCTGAGTCTTAGCTGGGGTCATCCTGGGTATTTCCCTAGCACCACGTTTCTCCTTAACCCCATAATGGCTCCTGTTATTAAAATATCTCTTTTATTGCTCTCCCTCTCCATCCCTCCCCCAACTCAACCATTCCATTCCCTCATGTTCTCATTCCCCATCCCCTCCCTTCTACTGCCTCCCTCCAGTGTACTCAGGAGATCTCATTTATTTCCCCTTCTCAGGGTGATCAGGAATGCATTCATCCCTCTTAGGGTCTTCCTTGTTACCTAGCTTCTCTGGAGTCGAGGACTGTACTCTTGTTTATCCTTTGCTTTACACCTAGGATCCACTTATGAATGAGTACATACCACGTTTGTTTTTCTGAGTCTGGATTGCCTCACTCAGAATGATTTTTTTCCCTGTAGAACAAAGGAACTTCTGGAGGCCTCACCATCCCTGACTTCAAGCTCTACTATAGAGCTGTAAGTAATAAAAACAGCTTGGAAGTGGCATAAAAACAGACATGTGGACCAATGGAATTGATTGAAGACCCTGAGATTAATCCACATGCCTATGAACATCTGACTTTTTTACACAGAAGCCAAAACTTTACAGTTGAAAAAGAAAGGACTTAAACAAATGGTGCTAACATAACTGGATGTCAACATGTAGAAGATTGCAAATAGATCCATATCTATCCCCATGCACAAAACTCAAGTCCAAGTGGATCAAGGACCAAAACATAAATCCAGTTACACTGACAATGATAGAAGAGAAAGTGGGAAGTAGCCTTAAACTCATGGGCACAGGAGGCCACATCCTACATATAACACCAGTAGCACAGATACTTAGGACAACAGTCAATAAATGGGACCTCCTGAAATGGAAAGGCTTCTGTAAGGCAAAGGGCATGGTCAATAAGACAAAATGACAACTTACAAAATGGGGAAAGAAACCTCCCACATCTGACAGAGAGCTGATCTCCAAAATATATAACGAACTCAAGAAACTAGACATCAAAATACCAAATAATCCAATTAAAATGGGGGAACAGATCTAAAACAGAGAATTCTCAACAGAAGAATCTCAAATGGCCAAAGGGCATTTAAAGGATTGCCCAACATCCTTAGTCATCAGGGAAATGCAAATCAAAACGACTCTGAGATTCCATGTTACACCCGTCAGAATGGAAAGATCAAAAACACTGATGACAACTCATGCTGGAGAGGGTGTGGGATAGGGGAAACACATTTCCACTGCAAGTGGGCGTGCAAACTTATACAGCCACTTTGGAAATCAGTATGGCAATTTCTTAGA
Organism: Ondatra zibethicus; assembly: GCA_004026605.1. Taxonomy (NCBI): domain Eukaryota; kingdom Metazoa; phylum Chordata; class Mammalia; order Rodentia; family Cricetidae; genus Ondatra; species Ondatra zibethicus. The sequence continues at coordinate 60,258 of PVIU01009178.1, forward strand.
AAATTGGGACACAATCTACCTCAAGACCCAACAATACCACTCTTGGGCACATACCTAAAGCATATCCATATGTTCAGTCATACACCACAAGGACACTTCATCAACTATGTTCATAGCAGCTTTATTTGTAATCGCCAGAACCTGAGCACAACCTAGATGTCCCTCAACTGAAGAATGGATAAGGAAAATATGGTACATTTACACAATGGAGTATTACTCAGCTGTAAAAAAGAATGACATCATGAATTTTACAGGCAAATGGAACTAGAAAAAAAAATCATCCTAAGTGAGGTAACCCAGGCCCAGAAAGACCAACATGGAATGTTTTGCTTGGCCATTGTTAACAGGAAGTGATTGTCATCAGGAGGAAAAGAGATCATAAGGAAAAAAAGATCTTCTTAGATTTCTTCTTCCTCCTCCTTCTTTTATTTGTTGTTATTGTTTGTGTGTGTGCATGCATGATGCATGTGTGTGCATGTGTGTACGCACATGCATGCATGCTGTGTGAATGTATGTAGGAGGTGCAGATGGAGGCTGTAGGACACTTGGGAGTTGCTTCTCTCCTTCCACATTTTCATAGATTTGGGGGCTAGAGCTCAGGTTGCCAGTCATGCAGGGCAAGTGCCCCTACTTGCTGAGCTATTTCACTCTCTGTCTCCTCCTAAAAATGTATGGCATGTCTGAGAGTAGGTACATACAGAGGCTGAAGGACACTCTTAGGTGGCACCATATACCTTGTTTTGGAGGCAGGGTTTCTTACTGGCCTGGACCTCACCAAGTCAGCTAACCTGGTTGACTGGCAAGTCCCAGGGATCCTCCTGTCTCTGCTTCCACAGCCCTAGGATTACAAGCAGATCATGCACCATCACACCTGACAGCTTTCTGAGTTCTAGAGATCAAACTTGAGCGCTTTACTGACTGAGCCAACCCCAAAGCATTCCTTTCCTCTTCATCATGATAGCCCTCAATATCTGTGAAATTCTGCTCCCAAGGATTCATCCAGCCACAGACAGAATAGAGTTGGGGAAAACCTGCATATTTCACTGAACATTTCCCTACCATTCCTCACTAAACAACACATAGCAGCTACATAGAATGCACATTGTAGGTATTATAAGTAATCTAGAGATGTTTAAAGTAAATATGTGGGAGGATGCATGTGTGTTTTAGCAACTTTTCCATTTCTGTGACATAGTACCTGAAGAAAATCAATGTAGAGAGGGAAGCGTTTGCTTGGATTCTCATGGTGAGGGAGTCACTCTGATAGGGGCTTAAGGGGCCGCTGCAGTCAGAAAGCAGAGTGAAGAAAGCTTGCATTCAGCTGGATTATCCTTCACATCCAGCGCTGCCCACAGTTGGCCTATAACCCTCAACTCTAGGTGATTTTTCACAGGCTGCTGTTCTAGGAGATTCTGGCATCAAACTGGCAATTGAGGCTAACCAGCACAGTATGCAAACATGATGCCATTTTACCCAGTGGGCTTGAGCTTTGTGCATCTGTGGGGCTTCTGGGAACTGATTCCCCCACAAGCACTTGTTCTTCCTATTTATCACAAACACAGAACAAGTTCTCAGGAATTTTAAAACATTTCGTAAAGGAAGATATAAAAAACAAAACAAAACAAAAACAAAACACACTGATTCCACAAACCGGACTTCAGCTCAGTTAACACTTCTCAGTTACCTTCTTAGTCCTAATCATGGGTGAGAACATCCCCCAGATATGGCATGTATGTAGATATTATCCTGAGAGTACAGACCTTCAGGGAATTTGCCTGCCATGAATGCTATACGTCTTTTGAACTCTCCACCTTCAGATAACTACAAAGCTGTCCTGTAGAAAACCAATTATTTTGCATTTACACCAGGGAAACAGGAGAGTGACCATTTCCTAACACATTTGCTTATCGTATTTAACTTGATAATTTGAAAAGTGGAAATCATTTCATAGCTGTTTAAACTAATATCACTGTGACATTCCCCTCCGATGTTCACTCCATTGTCATTCCCCAGGCGGCTGGCCCTCAGGAGAAGCTCTCTGAATACCCCGGTCTCTCTGTCCCCTCCCTTTGTCCCCTATTTCTCTTCTACTGCAGAAGTAGGAAAGACTGGCAAGTCCTAAAAGGGAAGTGTCACTCGCCACTGCACAGCGAGGAAGAAACAAGAGGAAATAATTAGAGACAATTAAACAGCACGAAAACACTCATATATCTAAGGATTAGGATGAGGAACTTAGGGACACTGAAAACCTAAGTCTTTCGAATTTCTGTATTCTCTCTCCTGGATTCCTACCTACTACCCTCTGTATGTTACTTTTACTACAAAGCTGACTGCAAGTCTTCTTTTCAAAGATAAATTACAAGTTCTGAATATCATACCAGATTGCTCTTCAAAATTTTCAAATTCTTCCAAGTCTGTCCTAGTTTTTCTGGGTCACAATTAAATAAATCACACGAGGTTACATCTTTAACAAATTGAGTCTCTGAAGGAAAAATAGAATCCCATGTAATAATGAGGAAATCTCCAGCAAGAGTTCAAGGAATTTCCCAAAAGTCCATGTTTGGGAAGGAAAGGTCATAAATCTTTGTTGGAATGTATTATTTGTAAAATAGGACAGATCTACATTTGTGAACCAACCACAGACTGTGTGGACCAAGTAAACAACTTATTTTTTAAGGAACTCAAAGAAGAAGAGCACTTCAGGATCAGCGGATGTTGGCTATTGGAAATGTGTGGGATTGGTAGATCGTTGAATGAGGGTGCTTCGTATTGGTTGATTGAAGCTGTCGATGATTGGGTAGCTTTAATAAAGGCAGGCACTGAAATGAATTTTCATAGACCATCTGACAGGAGTTTGGAAGTGGTTCTGGTGAATGCTTGTCTGATGCTTTGGAGCAACCATGACAGAAGTCAGTAACCTTCCACAAATTGGAAGGATGGTAGCATGTCGCTACTGTTTGGTTGCCTCGTCCTTGAGAGGCATGGTTATCCACTAGTTATAAATATTTCAGTACAAAAGATAAGTTAGATGCAGTGACTTGCCAGTCCTTAAGGACTATATTTGAGCTCTAGCTCCTTCTGGGATATTTGATGATAATATTAGTTTGTCTTAGCAAGACATCATAGAGTAAAAAATTAGATTTTGTTTACAAATGACACAGTGAGATATATAGGTAGAAAAATTGAAGCTCAAAGACATGTCATTGTGTTCATGGACAGAACACCTTTCATGTCTTCCCATCTTGCTTTGACAGCAAACTTTACCAAATCATTTAATGGTTATTTGGTCAATAAATTGTAGGTAAAACTATACCAATAATTACTCATTCAAAGTGGTGATACAAATTGTTTAATAAAAATATAAGTTCAGGTAAACATAAAATGCATTAATTAATGATTATCAATTAGTCTGTGCTATCACAGATGAGATAATGTTAGCTATCATAGTGTGTTGGTTGGATCTTTTTTGTCAACTTGACATGCATTAGAGTTACTTGGAAAAAGGGAACTGAGGTCATTTTCTTGACTTATGATGCGAGAGGATTCAGCTCATCATGGGTGGTGCCACCTCTGGGCATGTGGGCTGGGTGGTAGAAGAGAGCAGGCTGAACAAGCCGTGGCGAGAAAGCCAGTAAGCAGAGTTCCTCCATGACTTCTGCTTTAGTTCCTGCCTGAATTCCCTTCATGATGGACTCTAAGCTGAAATAAACCTTTTTCTCCCCAAGCTGCTTTTGGTCTGTGTTTCATACCAGCAATAGAAACCTAAACACATAGTAACTTCACACACCAACAGCAAGAATCCCACCCTTGCAGATCCTGCCTAACCACCTAGCTGCACCCACTTCCCAATATCATTATCCAAGCAGCGAAATTCCATGCCTGTTAGAGAGCCCAGTATACAAATGATAACCATGCTCCTCATCACCAATACACACAGTAGTTCCTGTTTTCACCTTATTTCTTAAGAGGAGAAAAGGGAAACCTGGAAGAGTGGGAGGAGGGAATTTGGAAGAAAGTGTTCTGATGAAGAGAAGGAAGAAAGGCGTGTTAAAGAAAGAAGTACTGCCAGATGCAGGCAGCTAATTTACACTCCAGGGCAAACCAGGTGTGCTGCAGTGCATATTAACACTTATTTCTTCTCATGTGAGTACAGGGACATCAAGGATAAAGGCAACGGATTCCGGCCTGGGAGTATCTCACTCTGAAATTGATCTCTTGCTTCATGCTCCTACAACCAGTAATAAAGAGAAACACAAGAACATAGGGGTAGCTTCCTTTACGTATACTGCTCCTGTCTGTCTCCCGAGCTCTGTTTCTTCCTCTCTCTCTCTCTCTCTCTCTCTCTCTCTCTCTCCCCGTCTCTCTTTCCTCTCTTCTGCCCCATGTCCTCATTGTTTTTCTCCCAAAAGCAGCTGTCTTTTGCAATAAATAAATAAATAAATAAATAAATAAATAAAAATCTAGATTCGAGCCAGTCAGTGGTGACGTATGCCTTTGTTTCCTGTACTTGGGAGGCAGAAGTAGGCTCATCACTGAGTTCAAGGCCAGCCTTATCTACAGAGCAAATTTCAGGAGAGCCAGAGCTATACAGAGAAACCTTGTCTCAATCAACCCCCCATCAAAATCCAGATTCACTCCTCTTACTCTCTTCTGAAGAGAAATAGGAAATTCTTCCCATTTCCCACTTTTGTAGCGTGTCTTTATTTACTGCAGGTGCAAATCTCTCTTCTGTGCCAGCAAGACTCACGGCTCTGCCTGGCCTAATCACTGTCTGCCCATCCTTCCTTCAGGATCAGGTTTTGCTCCACAGAACAAGATTCCTGACTGCCCAGTCTGACTTAATTATTCCTAAATGATCTCTACTTTCTGTTTTATTTTTCTTATGTGCTAGTTTCACAATTGGTAATTTTGTGCTGTGTATGGAGGCTTTTGTTTAGTCTTCATCTCCAAATTGTGTGTGCTCACAAAGGCAGATGATGTACCTTTAAGCCCATATCTTAGCAGTGTGCAAGGCATAAGGTAAGCACACAAGGCATAAAGAACATATGTCAACTAATAGGACGAATAAATACATTCATGCATGGTTAAGAAGAGACAGTAAGTCTATAAAAAGAATACAATCCAAATACATTAGACTTCTGCTTGGCCCAGGAGAAGGCAGAGTTCCCTAAATAATATATATCTGTCAGCTTACGCTCAGTATGCTACAGAAACAAACACCTTCAATTTGGAAAGATAATCCAGAACTGTGCTCACTTCATAAATATAAGGATCGAGTTCAATTCAATCCCCAGTAAGTACATAAAGTCAGGCATGCTAGCATGGTTGGATTATCCCAGATCTAGCCAGGCAGAAGTGGGAGACTGTCTACAGTTCATCCTCCAGCCCAACTAGCTCCAAGTTCCAGTGAGAAGCTCTGTATGTAGAAAAGAGACAAACAAGGTAACCATGTCAACTGAGATCCTATTTCACCCTGATTCCCATTACTCCATACTGTTCCTCCAGTTCACAAAACACAGACTCTCCATGTAACAGCTGCTGGCCTAGTCCAGACCTAGACTGAGTAGGACATCCTACCCTAAACCTCAGGGTGTTAGCTTGGCTACTGTCCCCTTGAAACACCCCAAGATACCTAGCCTGGTAGACGAAAACTCATACCAAAAGTCAACCAACAATGTAAATCCAGATACATAAATTTTCCATAACTCCACTCCAAATGGATCAGAGTTCAGCTTAAGTACTGATAATATAAAGTTGTCAGAGAAAAAGTAAGGAATGTGTTTCAGTGTGTAGGTGTAGGTAATGGTTTTATGACTAGACTCCAGTAGAATAATAAATAAGACCACTCTTGGACAAATGGAATCTGCTGAACTTAAAAAGCTTCTGTACAGCGAACAAAACTGTTAATCAAGTAAAGAGACAGTCCACACACAGGATGGGCCAAAACCTTAGCCAGCTGTACATGCAACAGAGGGTTAGTGATAAGAGCACACAAAGAACTTAACAAACAAAAACAAAGAACAACAACAACAAAACACCAAGAAAAATCTAATTAAGAAGTAACCTACACTACAAAAAAACTATTTACCATGAATTCTAATTGTTCTTAATAAAAAACCAAGAGTCAATTATCGGGGTGAAAGCTGAGAGATCAGAGAAGCAGTGCAGTCAGCCACTAGAGAGAGCTTTGACCTCTACCAAATTCTAGGACCAAATGGGTAATCCTGTCCTCAGACTGAGTCCTCAGACTGACTGCTTCAAATTGTACCTCAGACTGCACTGGGCTCCTGTCTCCTCCCGCCTTATAATTCTCTCTCCACCCAGCCACATCACTCCTGTCTCCACCTCCCTAGTGCTGGGATTAAAGGCGTGGGATCCCAAGTGCTGGGGTCACCTTTGTGTGAGCTCTGTGTCTCTTTTAGTGAGATTCAACCTCATGTAACCCAGGGTGGGCTTGAACTAACAGAGATCCCTCTGCCTCTGTCTCCTGATTCCTGGGATTAACCACGTGTGCCACCGCTGCCTGGCCTCTAGTGGCTTAGCTCTGCACTCTGATCTTCAGGCAAATTTTATTTGTTCAAACACAAAGTATCATTACAGAACTAAGAGAAGGTTCTCGAAAGAAGAAATACAACATTTCTTCTTGTATTTTAAAATATGCTCAATATTCTTCGCCATCAGGGGAATGCAGATCATACCACGTTGAGATTTCATTTCAGCCCAGTCAGAACAGCCATCATCAAGCCAAGCAACACCAGCAGATGCAGCACGGCTGTGGAGAGAGGGTACCCTCGGCTCTGCTGGTGCAAATATGTCTGGAGGGTTTAAAAAACAAACAAACACAAAATAAAATCCTTAAAACGACCATGTGACCCAGCTGTCACTCCCAAGCACAGAATGAAAAGAGTCTTCATCTTATGGCAGGGCATGTTCAGTGATGTCCTTTTCACAATGGCAGGGAAACGAAAGCAACTCGCATGCCCATCAAGGGGCAAATGCATAATGCAGACGTGATACATATGTGCAAAGGAATATTACTCTGCTCTAGAGAAAAGGGAAGTTACGAAAGTTTTAGGGACATGGATGGAACGGAGAAGTTATTCTGAATGAAGTGACTCAGACCCCACATGATGAACCCTAGGTTCATCTCTTTAAGTCAGAGTGTCTAACATGGAGTACCTCCTGGAAAGCCAGGAAACAAGGAAAGAGATGAGGAGGGTGTCTTAGTTAGGGTTTCACTTGCTGTGAAGAGAGGCCATAACCATGGCAACTCTTATAAAGGAAAACATTTAATTGGGGTGGCCTACAGTTTCAGTGGTTTAGCGCATTATCATCATGGTGGGAAACATGGTGGCCTGCCAGCAGATGTGGTGCTGGAGAAGGAGCTGAGTGGTGTAGGAGGTCTTTTTGTTTGTGTGTTGTTTTTATTGGTTATTTAATAAAGAAACTGATTGGCCTGATAGGGCAGAACTTAGGTAGGTGGAGAAGAAAGAACTAAATTCTGGGAGGAAGAAAGCAGAGTCAAAAACTGCCATGGAGCCGCCAGGTCAGACATGTTGAATCTTTCCCAGTAAGCCACGACCTCATGGTGATATACGGATTATTAGAAATGGGTTAACTCAAGATGTGAGAGTTAGCCAATAAGAGGCTAGAGATAATGGGCCAGGCAGTGATTTAATTAATACAATTTCTGTGTGGTTATTTCAGTGTAAGCTAGCCAGGACAATAAGCAGCCCGCTCCTCCTGTTACAGCTGAGAGTTCTCCATCTCATTCCACAGGCAACAGGAACTGAACTGTGACACTGGGCGGAGTTTGAACACAGGAGACCTCAAAGCCCACCCCAAAAGTGACACACTTTCTCCAACAAGACCACACCTACTCCAAAAAGGCCACTCTCCCTAATAGTGTCTGTCCTTTTGGAGACCATTTTCTTTCAAACCACCACAGAAGGGATGCTGCCTTTGGGGAGCAGATAGAACATAGACAAAACTAAAAAGAGAATACTGTGCATCCCAAGGTTTAGGAAGGAGGGGGCAGGAGAGATCGGGAAGATGAAGGCATTGGATTGGGGATGGATTGACAGGGATAGATTAAGTGTAAAGAAACCATATAGAAAGCCAGATTGTCCTGCTTGATAGCACCTTTACTATTGTGTGGATTACCCACTGCCCTCTGGTTGGATTCAAGACTCAGTCCACAAGAAATGGGGTGAGAAACCAATGCCTACTACTGTAAGCCTGGCTAATACCCCCAGTCTGGGAAGGTAGTGGGCCCATATGAGGAGTATATTTCTAATGGTTAACGAATGTGGCTTGACATCAGCCTGCCTTCTAAGTACGTATTCTTACACCCACAGATAAAGCAGCCCCCAGATTTAATCAAAGAAGCTTCTTCTTCCAATGAGTAGAGAAGGTAGAGAGACTCCTGGCTGCTAGAGATGCATAAAGTAAGTCATGGTTGTAGGCCCTAAGCAACCCTTCTCAGGCTCATGGGAGATTCTGGATGACGGGGCAGGAAGTATGTAAGAGACAGAAGACAGGGTGAAGGGCTATGAAATGGAGTTCTCTAGAGCCTATACAAATATTGCAATCATTAACGCGAAACAATTGTAATTAGTGGCACTCAGCACACTCCAAAGCAGTCTAATCAACAATCAGTCAAAGAGAGGAGTGCCCGCAGGGCTCCCTCAGCTACTGGCTACTTACAGCGTCTGGGGGAGGGGGAGGAACTGGCTTTAGTTGTGTGCCCACTGATATGCCCATCGGGCTCCAAGGGCAGCTCTATACACATGGTCCACAGATGGCCCCGGTTAATCTAGGGGGTCACAAGACAAAAGGAACAGATATGAACTTGAAAGAGAAGTTGATTGGAAGGGAAAAGGGTAAACAGGAAACAGGGTTGGTAGAAAGACAGGGGTTCCGAGTAGTCAGTATGCACGGCACACAGATACGAAATTGCAAAACAAACAAATATCCCAAAGAATGTGACTGTTGAAGAATGATAACCAAGGTTGACATCTCGCCTCTATTAGCATGTACATATATTAACTTGCACTTGAACATGTACACACACACACAGAGCAGAGAAAGAGATTTTCAGAATCACAACACACAATAGTTGACATAGTTGAGAGTTTTACTTCTGGCTTATGCTACATGCTGTCTTCTTACCCAGGCTGCAGCAGCCACCCTCCCGTTATTGCGTGGGAAGGGGAGCACGTGGGAGCACGTTGGACTCATAAAATGGCTTTGAGGATCTGCTCATTAAGGAACACACATCATATCTGCTTCCATTTCACTGACCAAAGCAAGTGACCCCGTGTCAGTGGGACAGAGTGGTATAGCCCTCTCACAGGAAGCCATCTGTAGGGAAGCTGATGGAAATCAATTTGGATATAAAACACTATCTGCTATATAAAACATGGATATCAAATATTGTGGAAGGATAAACTAAAGGTTTTCTTGCTTGCATGTTTTAATGAGGTCTGTTAGAGAAATAGAAAAATGGGAGAATTCTAATTTTTTTCTTGGGGGAAGAGGGATAAGTCAGTGCCCAGAGATTAAAGAACCCGCTGCTGAGAAGCAGGGCAGGACTGCAAGGGTTCCTCCACCACGTCTGATTTCCTCCCTTCCCACAGCCGCAGGGCAGCGCTGCAAGGGTTCCTCTGCCACGTCTGATTTCCTCCCTTCCCACAGCCGCAGGGCAGCGCTGCAAGGGTTCCTCTGCCACGTCTGATTTCCTCCCTTCCCACAGCCGCAGGGCAGCGCTGCAAGGGTTCCGTCGCCACGTCTGATTTCCTCCCTTCCCACAGCTGCAGGGCAGCGCTGCAAGGGTTCCTCCGCCACGTCTGATTTCCTCCCTTCCACACCCGCAGGGCAGCGCTGCAAGGGTTCCGTCGCCACATCTGATTTCCTCCCTTCTCACACCCAGTCTGGAGCTCTGCGGGTGTCCATGCCCCCCTCCAATTCCCGTCTCGTGAGCGGGAGTTCCCTCATTCCTGAAACGTGGCCTTCCTACGGAAGAGAGCTAAGTGTGAACGCAGGAAATGCAGCCTTGTGCTGCGACAGTCATCTTCTCTGCTTAATACCCTCTACAGACCACTAATATCTCATTTGTTCAAAGAAAATGGACGCTTCTGCTGGGTGGGTTAGTCAGACACTCCAATTCCTGCCTCTGTCTACTGCTGGTGGAGCAAGACTCTAATACGAATTCCACTCAGGCCCCCTGTGTAAACCCCACTCTCCTCTTCTTTTAAAGGGAAATTTTCAGAATCCCGGAGATGTAAGAAGTCAATGAGATCTCAGCATTTGTGAAATAGTGTAGTTACTACCTGCTGTATCTGAAATACTATGTATAGTGTTGAGGCACAATGTGAACTTGCCTTCGGAAGTGGAAAAATGTCTAAGGAGGAAGCGGTTGGGACCGGTTGGGACGGAACGCAGCTGAGATGCAGCCCAGGCACATGGCAACAAGTTGAGGAGTCTCTTGAAATATGCCTGTGGGCAGCAAGTGTGCAAGATGAGATATCTTTTCCTAGCAAGTGAGTCTCTGCTCCTGTAACCTTCATACATATTTAACTGCAGTTGACTTCACTTGACCCCAGCTACCTACAACCCCATTTAACTTCTCTCCATTGTGCAAAAAGCAAAATCAGAGTTTAAAACTAAAAAGTATGCGAAAATGAAAGAGTCTGAGGAGGCAGACGTGGTGTAAGAGTCATTCCGCAAGCAATGAACGCTGCACTCACGGCCACCATGGGAAATCTTGGAGTTGCGGGGTGCCTATCAATCTTTTGGCGCTTCCTGAGCTGCGCCACGGATTGCTTATGACACACTCAGCTGTTTCCAAATCTCTACAGAAAGAGGGTCAAACGCCTCGTTATTTTATTAAATTTTTGCTTTCCAGCTTTATCTCAGTGTGATATCTGCTACCAGAGAAATGAGCTGCATTGTCTAGGTGTAGCCACAGGAGGGTGTTTATTCCTGTTTGAGAACAGCAGCATCCCCCAGGGAAGGGAGGCATCTGCCATCAGAGGATGTCAGCATTGCCGATCATTCTCACCATCCGGGACAAGGACATGAATCAAAGTGAACATTCATCCAGCTCTGAATGTTTTAAATAAGACTATTCACTTGCCAGACTCGTTGATATGAATTAACTGAAAGATGAAGGCACATAGAAACAGACAAACAGCTACTTGGGAGCAGGAGGTAAAGACTCAAATGGAACAAGAAGGGCTGGATGCCAGGGTAAGTGTTTGGCCAGCCTTTAGCAGTCTTCTCAGCGCAGGCTTGCTGGCATTTGCAATAGCATCGTACATGCATGCAGCAGCCGGGGCTATGCATTTCACTTGCTCTCCATATGCCAGTTGCTCCATGCTGCAGGTTAAGTTCACTAGTGACAATGATTTTTATCATCACAAGATGTTTAATCAAGACACTTCGCACCTTATTTCCATGAACCCAGGCAGTCGCATTATACTTACTTACAATAATGACAACAAGATTTGGAATTTTATCCCAGCTATTTGGTCTTATTTCCTGTAAAATCTGCTGAATGTAGCTATCTCATTTTCATTGTTTACTATGCAGGTGTGCATCTGTAGCATCCATGTGGAGGCCAGAGGACAACTTGAAAGAGTTGGGTTTTTTCCCTTCTACCATGTGATTCTCAATAATCAAACTCAGTCAGACTTGATAGCAAACCCTTTCACCCAGTGAGCCATCTTGCCAACCCTAGCCCTAACCTTTGAAAGATTACATAGGCCGCACCTTCTGCTCCTTCTGGGTGTTGTTACCGTGAAGTGGGCTGGGGGAGCTCGCAGTTCTCCTCCTCTGCTGGCGAACATGCGCAGTGACCTCCTTCTAGGGTAGAAGACTGGTGTGTGACTCACGTCCAAACAATGAATGATAGTCAAGGACTTGGTGACGCCATCTTTGTGGCTGCATTCTTAAGGTGTAGAGTACAGCTTAAGTTCTCCGGGATGCCCTCACTCTCTGAATGATGATGATGAGGTAAGCTAACATAAAGCAAAGAGTTGACAGAGTCCTCTGATCCATAGTCAACAAGGAAAAGCCTTCAGGTCAAAGTTCAGGAGAAGCGTAACTGTACCAAGAACTGGAAGAGCTTACAAGCAGATCCTCCCCCAGGCGAGCTTCCTCTGAGCCCTCAGTTTTGCCTACGACCTTGGTTAGCGCATTGTGAGAGGGCCCAAGAGCACAGGATGGTCTCAGAGGCCTGATCCATAGACCCCAGGAGATAATGTCCATGCATCATATTGAGCTGAAAATTCACAGTAATCATTGTTATATAGAAACAGATAATGAGCATAACATGAAAGTATTAGATTATAATGATCACTACTCAGGATAATTATAAAGGTGTCTTTCCAATGGTTTGGTTTATGTTTAAGAATTGTTTTCAATGGAATCAAGCTAGTCAACTTGGCTCACTGCCAGGGCTATGGTAATTAATAATCTACAATGACATTAACATAATCCAACCCCCTGGGAAGTTCAGTTCTCAGAAAGAATTATAAGATTGGTAGACAATATCAGAGACAGAGCACATTGAAATGTTTGTTAAATTTAGAAAGATAACTCAGAAAATCAACAATCTGTGACAAAGCAACAGGCCTGCTATGAGTTGGCACAGGACCTGGGAGCAGGAAGTTAATTATTATTTAAAAGTGGATAAGTAGCTCCTGGACTTCATGGGAGTCAGCATTATCTTTCTTGTTCAGTTTAAACATGGACTCACAGAGAGAAATATGGTTAGTGCTCAGGCAAGGGCCATTTGGCATAGCACCTGTCTTCTGAATCACTGTCCACTGATGGAGCAGCTTTAATGAATGTTAGCATCCTAAGCAGATCTCGTTCCCACTGTGCTGCTGCGCTTCGTGCACTGTGGGAAACAGACCCTAGATAACCGTCCCAGTTAGAGCACATTCATTTCCTCTTCCCTGTCAATGAGAACAGACACATGTCATCATGAGTTGGGTGAACTGAGTCAGAGTAGTGAAAACACCGACAACCGATCACAGCCGTGTTTTCCGCACTCGGCATTGGTTCCCTTTCTTTTGTAGTGCAGGGGACAATCAGCCATGTTTCACTGGAATAGGGACAACAGAATGGATAGGAAATGGGGGTTTTCAAGATGATGTCCGAATACTGGGAATTGATACCCAGTGAATTTTCTGGTATGTCTTGAGAGTTGTGGAAATGTTGGAAGGCTTGGCCCCTGAGATATCACTATGACAGAAGTAGCTTGGTCTGTCTCCCAGACAACCAGGCTTGGATGAAACAGCCTGGTATTTTCAACTCCATGAGGTTGAAACTCTACAGGACTGGAGGTGAGCAGAGCATTTACTGTCTTGGAGGCCATGCCTGTTAGAAAGGCAAGAAAAGGACCACAAGAAAAGAACAGCCTACCATGCCATAAAAGGTTTAACACTTGGACTTGCCCTGGCCAGTAGATGGCAGATGCAGAGTGGAACGCACAGCCAGGATGAGTGACTTCATTGTAGCATAATGTCACAGAAAGAAATTTCCTGGCACACAACCTACAGACACATTTATGGATATGGGATTCTATTTAACTGATTAGCAACTTCATCTTCCTGTTGTCTTTGTTTAAAAAAAATGCTCATTTGGTTCTCAGATTCATCTTAACCCAGTCAGTCTAAATCTAATTAGATTTCTTTTGCTTTGCTTTTCCACAAGAATTACTGACTGTCACAATCCACAGTTTCATCTCGCCTAGACTATTAGAGTTCACTCTGCCTGACAAAGACAGCTTGAAAATTGGTAGCTGATGACTACTGTGATGGTCAAAATCATGGCTTGTCCATTGCTCTCCTGGCTAATTCTAGACTCAGTAACAGGTTCATGGCTCATATAGGCGATTCTGAGCAGAGCCCAGTAGCTGCCAGGACTGTCGTGCTTGCTGCTGTCTCTGGGTGAAGCACGCTGGAAAAGCACTCATCTGAGTGGGCTGTTGATCTGATGCGCTACCTGACCCAACTTGGCCCCCACTACCCGTCTATCTTCTGCAGAAGAAATCACAGCCGAGCCCTTGGTCTGAGGCTTCCCTTCCGATTGCCAATCTAGTTGTTCCCCTGGTCACTCTCTTGTCCACCTGACTACACTTTTGAATTACCAGAAGCGAACTGCTAAATGATTTATGTTTGGCAATTCACTGGTGGCTTTGACCGTGTGTGTGTATCTGGGAACACAAGTCGTAAATTCTGTCTCTCTTGCCTGCAATTGACTGTAATTTTTGGTTTTAACAGTGTAATTACATTAGAGCAGTTCCAGGCATCTTAGAGGATGAAGGCGCTTCAACGGACACACCAGTTTTACTGTTCTTATAATCAACTCAGCTAAGACTTAGGAGGTATTCTCACCCCTCAAAAGCCACCTCCTCTCCTGGTGTGTCACCTCCAAAGCTTCTAGGGAAATACTATCAAAGCCTTACTCCTTGGGATCAACATAAAGCCATCTGGTCCTACTTGCCAGTTGCCCATCTCCCCTCTGTTTTCCCTTTATCTCTCTTCTTCCTTAGTTCTCACATGAGAACACAACAGAGCTGTCAATAACTCAACGAGACAAGTGCAGTTAAAAATGAGACCCTTTGACCAAATCCCACAGCTTCTTTATATCAGTCAGGTTTTCATGACAGTAATAAAACCCCAGAAACATCCAACTCCTAGAGAATATTTAGGTCACAGTTTGGAAAGGTCAAAGGCATGCTTGGAACGCATGGGCTTGATCCTAATTTGAGGACTTACACACAGTACCACTTAACAATCAATCAACAGTAAAAATGGCCAGAGTATATATCCTGTAGGCAAGCTTATCTAACCATGCTGAGTAGTTCAATAACTGTTACCGCTTGTCCACTGGTGACTCCAAGGAGTGGTCCCCAACACATGCTGGAAGGTACGGTGTAATCAGAAGAGTTACCAGCTGGGTGATACATCCTAGGAGGCTCAGGATAGTGATATGGGGGACAACTTCTAATTGCTCTCCATGTATGAACGTGGTCATATCCAATTTAACTACAGGTAAGAATGGCTCTATCATCTTTTATATCTTCTAAGCTGCCCTAGATTTTTATTTTCACTTTATAGCTAAAAAATCATAGCTCACCTCTAAATATTTTAGTTTACTGTCATACTTCCCTGAATATGCCTAATCTTGTCTAAAATAATTCATCTTAAATTTTCAGTTCTTTTTTTAATTCCCTGAAATTTATTTGTCATCATTTAGAGAACAATGTATTGACGGATCAATACACAAAATTTGTAGGGCCCAACTCAATAGACGAGAATCTTGGAGCTTTAAGAAATGTCTGAAGTGGCAGAGAGGTGACAGTTGGGTGCCCTTCTGGGCATCATGTGTAAGGTAGGACACTGAAGAGCTGACTTGCAAAGAGAAGGGCAGGGCTAGACGGTGCTGAGTTTCGCTGAGGATGTTCCACTGGGCATTTGTGCTGCTCTGATGAACTCTGAAAGTATTTTCTCCTGGGGCATTGAAAAGATCCAACCTAAGCTTCTCTTCTCTTCAATGGTGGGTTAAGCCAGACCCCAGCATTCTCGGCGCTCCGCGTGGGAAGACGGCCACAGGGAACAGCACTCCCTTTATTACTCTTGATTTTAGTTTTTTTAATTATAGTACAGCCATTTGATAGTGGGTGCAGGCCTGAAGTTGGGTCACTGGAATAGTCAGAGCACACCCTGTGCTTACAGGCTGGGTTGGTTATAGGGTAGAAGAGCACTGCTGGGAAGGAGATTGAAATCTTCCTATCTTTGGTCTGAGGTTGGCCATTTCTAGCAACAAATAAAGAACAGTGAATGGCAAACAGGAGAATACCAGGTGGCTAATAAAAATTGTGATGACCAGTCATTACCAGGGGTCCACAGGAAGGGGTGTGGCAGACCCAGGCTTTAGTTCAGAAAATGTCACAGCTTAAACGAAAGGAAAGAACTAAATGATATGGGGCATGGCTAACATTCTAGACTTTTGTCTCTACAGATAGGTGGAGAAGGGGCACACTCTAAAATTCCACACTCAGGGGCATCTCCATGGCCACCCTAAGCAAATACGCAGGTGAACCCATTAGGGCTAGAGGGAATTTTGAGAGCCGTCCCCACACTTCCTATAGCCTGGCTGACTTGAAGCCCAAGAGGTACTAAATAAATAAATATCCCTTTTAATCCTTGGTCCTCATTAGTACAGACATCTAAGTATGATTATTGAACACTCAGAAGGCCAGTTACATCTTTCTGGTACTTGTAGCTACTGTGTAATATTTAGATAAAGTTTAGGCAAAACCCAGATACTTTTAAATAAAGTTTGATTGGCACAGCTGACGCTCATCCTGTATGTATCTTATATAACATACTCATTGTTTTTCTGATTTGCTTATGCTTTCCAATTTTCTTCCCCATTCTTAAAAATCATCCAACAATATTAATCCCAATTCACACATCCTTATTTACTAAAGATATTTCCAGTTTTTCATCTTTGTAACATTTTCTACTTATTTGTTGCATTTAATTTATGACCTTTCGTATGCCATGAGACATGGCAACATTTGTAAAAAACTGTGTCATTTCATTACAACAGAGCGGAATCTAAATTTCATATATAACATAATATAACAAATTAATAATACCTGTTCATACACTGTTAGACTATGAGGCATTGTATGCTTCCAGGAAAATCTCAGAGGAAACATAAGGCAATCAAAAAATATTTGTCCGTTCTACATGGTCCAGAGAAAAACATACCATAGTCATGCTTTTGGTTTAGAATGAGTGTAAGTAGCAGAGAGAAATAGCAGATATATGCAAAACATCACCAAAATGATGTTTACAATACCCAGCAAACCTCAACCAGAGGCTCTCTGCCAGGACTGCGGTTGTAGTTCCTGACTGAGGAATTTTAGGCAGAGTCCTCTCCACAGAGCACCGTCCTGCTGGTCAGTGCCACTGAAGGCATTTTGTATCATGGAAATAGTTTGCCTTTAGCTGTTCAAAGGCACAAAGGTTTTGTCGATGCTATTATTTTGCTTTATTTATTTATTTATTTATTTATTTATTTATTTATTTATATTACACTGTTACAGAGTAGGGGGCCAGCCTGACCCAGGTCAAATCCTCTTTCCCTAGTCACCTTCTCTGTGAACTTGAACAGCTCATGACAGTTGCCAATATAAGATCTACACAAAGGCATTTGTTTCCTTGTATAACAACGGCAGTGAATGGTTACAGTTTCTAAAGGATTGGAGACGAGAAGGAATCTAGTGGTGTAGGCTGGATGAGAGATTCACAGCTGTGCCTGAGAACATTCAGCAGAAGCAGACAAACACTTACGGAGAGTCTCAGAATGGGAGGTAGGAGGAACGTTCCATGTCAGTCAGAGAAAAGCAACATAGTCTCTTTTATGAAACTTTGTGTTTAGCATTAGAAGTACACTGTAGGTTGCCTTTTTGTCTTAATGACTGTGTCTTTTGCTTTACAGAAGCTTCTCAGTTTCAGGAGGTCCCATTTATTCATTGTTGCTCTTATTGTCTGTGCCCTTGGGGTTTTACATAAGAACTGGTCACCAGTGCCCACGTGATGCAGGCTACTTCCCACTTTTTCTTCTATCAGGTTCAGTGTGGTTAGACAAAAAGGCAACCTACTGAATGGGAGAAGATCTTCACTGACCCCACATCAGACAAAGGTCTGATCTCCAAAATATACAAAGAACTCAAGAAACTAGACATTAAAATTCTAAATACCCCAATTAAAAAATGGGGTAAGGATCTGAATAGAGAATTCTCAACAGAGGATGTTCGAATGGCCAAAAGATACTTAAGGT
>PVIU01009179.1:0-77922 GCA_004026605.1 Ondatra zibethicus
TGATTTCTTATATTTGTTTTTATTTACTTATTCATCCTTTAGCAAAAATATTTTAAAATGTAGTATTTGATTCTTTTGTGGATATGTTCAATACCCTCCCCCAACTTCTCCTAGAGCTCCCTTCCTCCCAACTTCATGTCCTTCTTATTTTTTGCAGTTTTCTTTTTATAACCCATTGAATCTCATTAGCGTTGTCAATATATGTACATGATTATGGGACCATCCACTGGAGCATGGTTGACCTACCTAGGGCCAAACCCCAACAGAAAGTTCACTCTCTTCCTCACCAGCCACCAATTGTTGCTTGCTCCTCAGCTAGGAGGTGGAGCTTATGAATCTTTTCCCTTCCCTATTCACCCCTTCCATGCTAGAGTACTGACTGGCTTTATCTTGACAAGAATGCAGTAGTCCTGCCACATTTGGGAGATACTGTTTCCTTCTTGACCGCCCCAGCAATTGGCTCTTATAACATTTCTACCACCTCATCTGTGGTGTTTCTTGAATTTGGGAGGTATGTAAGTGGACCATCTATAAAATGCATTTTGAATATGGTTCAAATTTCATCTTCTCTATAAAATTTATTCAAATATGCCTTCTCTCTAATAAAGACTAAAGCAATTTCTTCTTCTTTGTATTTGTATGTCATTGTTTATTACCAATATCACTGCAATGTGACACCTTTTGTTATTTACATCCCTGTCTTTCTAGTTACAAAGAAACCTCTATTTGGTGTTGATGCTAAATGACAATATAGGGCTGTGATCCGGGTTCAGCAGTTTTGGTTTTTAGTATCAACAAAATCATTTTTCAGCAAAGCCAGATTTCAGAGCTTGCCTTATTACTGGCTGTAGTTTCAGTCTGTAATGTTTTCCCCATGGGCTCCTGTGTTGAATGCTGTTCTCTATTGGATGGGGCAATGGTTCTCCCAAAGGTAGGGGCTATCTAGTAGACACAGATGATTAGGGGATGCCTTTTAAGATGATAACCAGCTCTTGCTTTAGTCTGTCTCTGCTTCCTCATCTGCCACTGTGTGAACAGTCACAGCCTCATCCCCCAGCCATCACTGACAATAGCAATTCCACCTTGCCTCTTCCGCCATGATGGACCAAACACGTCTGAAACTGTGAGCCAAAATACAACCCATAAGCATTCAGTGGTTTCATCACGTATTCTGTCACAAAGGTGCAGAAGCAAGTAATAAATTGCTTAAGCAAAGAAGTTGGTTTGAGGCAGAAAGATGAATCATTAACTTGGCCACAGTCCTATTTGTTTTTCTCATTAGGCCCTGAGCACTATTCATAGGATGACTAAGGACTCAGAAAACAAAATATCAGTTTTATATATAAAATATATTACTTTTGTACCAGAAGAAATCATCCATGCACATAACACACACACACACATGCCACACCACAGACCACACAAAACACATACATATATACATACACATATGTCAGCTGTGTTCTAACCAAGATACTCATTTGTGGCTTTTCCTACCATATTTTTATGATTCTTATAGGAAGCCATAACACCTAGCTCTATGACATGGGTATAATTAGTTCTCAGTAATTGGTGATATATTTTACATGTAAGTCAAGATTTTGTGAAGCCAGAATAATGATTACAAAAAAGAGCATATATTCTAAAATAGAGGACTTAGCAATTTATCTTAGGGTTTTCCTAATCCATCTAGAGAACTGGTATATCTCTTCCTCCGCCTTCCTCTTCCTCTTCTTCTGCTCCTGTTTCTTCTCCTTCATTACCTCCTCTTAATTTTCCAATTGAAAACTCAAACTTATAATTAGTTAAAAAGTATTAGACTCTTTCTATTTTGTAGCTGCAATAGTACTTTTAACACTTGCATGGCTGTCTTAACTTTATTTCTCTGTTCTCACTCCAGCTTCAGCTTTATTCACTCGATAAACAATCATTCGACACATATTGTGAGACTCTTGCATGCACGCATGCCCTTGATCTTAACTTACTCTAAAGAGGAAGAGAAAATGGTGTATCCACCAGCTTGGGTTGCTGCAACAAAGTACAAGAGGCTGAGTACTTTAAACAACAGAGACAGATTTTCTCCATCTGGGAGGCCAAACTGTTTCACAGTTGGTGCATCTGTAGTGGTGGTTCCTTCTGGTTTGTAGATGGCTGTCTTCTCTCAAGGTATGGTTCCTAATCTTTTAATAAGAATGCTTGCTGTGCAAGAATGAGGACATGAATTCGAATCCTCAGCACTCATATAAAATGCGAGCATGCCTGCATGTTCCTGCGACCAATGCAGTGGATGACCAGAGACAGGAGGATTGCTGAGACTTGCAGGCTGCCTACATCTGGATTCAGTGAGTGACCCTGACTCAAGGGGAACATGATAGAGCAGGATACCTGAAAACCTTCTCTGCCTTCCAGGCAGGCACAGGAGGATGTATGTGTATATACCACACACATACACTAACACACTAAATTATAAAAGACTCCAACATATGAAGGTTTGGGGGTTGGGGCAGGAGAGACACAATTTAACTCGTAACAAAAAGTCAATGACTACCTGTATACTGTTAAGTTCCTTGAGAGAGGCACAGTGGATGCCTAGAAAAATATTCCAAGGGAAGGAAGGAGCAAGCAGGATCTGGAAGAACGAGTAGACTTTCTCCCAGGGGAGAAATATGAACAAGCCATTTGAAGTAGAAGTAGCAGCAGGCTCAAAGGCAAAGAGCTGAGACAGTTCCTAATATGTATGGAAAGTGTGGGGGCCATCTCTTCGAGTGGAGTAGCAGATGGGATGTGGGAGACATGGGGGTACAGTAGCAGTCACAATAGTCAGCTGTGTGTGCATTGCGAGAAAGCAGGAACCCCGGGGAGATTGTCTGAATAACACTAGTGTGCTACCCGTGTAGTTTGTTCCACCCGAAAGGGCTCTCTCTGGAGTCGTTTACTTTGTTTATTTGTTTGTTAAATTGCCACCTATTCCTGCTGATGGGTTTGCGGAGGGATTCACACATGCTGCTGATATTTCCAACCCGGCCATCTTGGCTTTCAACAGTGACTGGTTTTTGCTTTTTATGAGGAAAATACTTGCTTACAGCAACCTTTGAAGGAGACATTGTAAGGTCAAAATACTTTTGTTGGCTGCCTCCAGCTATGGTTAGAAATCATACCTCCCTACTTGGCCTTCTAACTGATGGAGACATGTTGACTAAGGGGAAATATGGTAGATTTTTCTCTTTACACAACAATACCGGTTGAAACTAGAGCAGTTACATTTCTAATGTGTTTGTTTCCTTTGTTGTTATTCTTACCAGTATAAAAAGTGACATCTGGTAATGTCACTCTTAAATATTTTCTTAACTTGTCTCAAAGGTTTTATTCAATAGAAGCATCACTATGAAGGTCAATTTGTTATTGGATATTACAAATTGCTAACATATGAAATTTGTATCCATTATATTTTTTTGCCTACAGAATCTAAATCGGTTTTAAAATATTTTTAAAGGTTTATTTTACTTTTAATTATGTGTATGTATGTGAATATGAGGGTACAGGAACCCACAGAAGCCAGAAGAGAGCAATAGATATTCTGGAGCAATAGAGTACCGATAGCTGTCAGCATTTTGATATAGATGCTGGGCATCAAACTCGGGTGCAGTACACCTTCTTTATGAGTCAGGGTCTCTCAATGGTCTGGAACCCTTGAAATAGGTTAGCATACCCCAGGCATTTACTTGTCTCTGCCTCCTCAGTGTTTTGTTTTTTGGCTTTTTTTTTTTTAATGTGGACTCTGGGTATTTAACTCAGATTCACTAATTTTCAAGGCAAGCACTTTACCGACTGAGCTACCTCCTACTCAGGTTCTGACATCTGCAAACTCCCACTATACGTCCACAGAGGTGAGCCAATACAAGTATTTCTTACTGCGAGTTATGGAAAAATAAAACAAAGCAAAAACACCCTTGTAGAGAGAGGGAGCAAATAGTTCCTGATAGCAGGGGGATGATGGGAAGACATCAAACAACTCATGTTTGCCACTGCTGTCAGTAGGGAATGGCTTTCTTTTCTCGTCTTAAAATTCAGAGACAGTCTGAGGATTTCTGTGTAGAAAACCAGCAGCCAGTTTTAAAATGCTCCAGAAAGTAGGACGAGGTAGTGAGAAGACAAGAGCAGGCTCTGTCAGGGGAGAGTGTGCCAACACAACCCCAAGTGTGCTTGGGGTTTCTCAGTGATCACTGCCCTTCTGTCAATCAAAAGGCTCCAGATGCTTGCCAGGAGTACTCTTGTCCCCTAACTCCATCACATATGTGCAGTCCAACTTAAATGTTTTATGATTTGATTTAAAATTAAACGATTATCTTTCACAAGTTCTCTCAGGGATTACTTGTACAATCCTAGAAGCTAAAGGTAGACATGAATGAAAGCACCATCTTCTAATTTGCTAATGCTAATTCATTTTGCATAACTAAGCATTACCCTGTGAAGACTGATGGAAATTTTATAAACTCCCCATTTTTCACGCAGCTGTGATTAGTGAGTTTCCAGTAGTTGAGACAAACATAATTTGCATATGCAAACCCGGGCAGCTCAAACAATGTCTTAATTGTTGTAATTTAAATGAGAAGTAAATAATTAGCATTTGCATATCCAGCTAGGTTTTACTTTGTTAATTGTATGTATACAAATTCCACAAGGAAAACGATACATACATGGCTCCCACTTGCCAACTTCAACATTAACCAGAGGCTTCTTCAAATGAGAAGCCTATAGAGAGAATTCTGTGGATGAAACAGTTCTTCCTTTCTAGTGCTTGCAAACTTTGGGTACAGGGTGGTCATCTTTGTCCTCCTCATTCTCAGATAAAATCTGAGAGGATGTAGAAATAAGGAAAGGTAAATAGGAAGAATTTGAAGATTAAGTAAGTTTTTGAAACTACTTTGATGCTGCGTGTGAAGCCTGGGGCCATGTGCACACTGAACACACATCTTTCCACTGAGCTCCACAAGCCCAGTCTTTTACTTGTTGCTAAAAGTGATGTCTCTGCTGAGGCTGAATTGCCTCACTCACTTGCAAGACGGAGACCTGGCCTCAGAGCTTCTTGTCACTGCAGGCTCACCTGCCAGGAAGAATCCCAGTGTGCCCTGAGCTCACCAGTGCAGTTGTTTGCTCTGAGTATTCTCACTGAAAATTTTCCAGATGGTTCTCTGATGGTATTTCCTACAGGAATCCTTGAGGGATCTGAGCCAACCACGTGGGTTGACTTTCTGATACAAAGGCTGGAATGTCAAAATTTCTTGCAGTTAAGATCTTGGCTATGAGTTTAGGCTCTGCTGAGAAGAATCACTGACATGAGTTCTGAGTCTGGGGAGAGAATGAGTCTCCTATGTGTGATGATGAATCTTGGTGGAGGCTCTAAAACCAGCAGGTGTCCCCACCAGAAGAGCACTGATGTCTGGTTGTAGCAGAAGATCACTGTTTTGACTGACAGTACAACTTCAAAGTTGTTCTTAAAAGTACACACTGGAATTTGTTCCTTCGGTCTTCTTGCCGAGTCTAGAATTCATTTCATCATCGCCTGTTATGAAAGCCAAAGGAGACTACCTGAACTCCTTTGAAAGGATTCTCTTCTCCCTGTGAACTGTTGTCTTAAAAGTAACCGTTTCACAAATTCTAAAAAAAGTGGGAGTTCAGCAATATACTTTTATGTGGTTGCATCTGGAAGCGACATAGACATTTTACCTTCAAAATAAAACTTGCAGTTTTTAATTGTGCCAGAAAGCCTCATGCTAATAATAATAACAATAACCAAACTTTGAATCCAATGAACTCAGAATTCAATTTTTCTTATTAAGAATCCATCCGAAGGGTTGGGGACATGGCCCAGTGGGTGAAGTGCTTGCTGTAATAGCTTGGAACACTTAGTTTGGATTCTCTGCACCTATGTAAAAACCAAGTGTGATAGCACACACTTTAAACCCTAGTGCAGGGGTTCGGGACAAGGGAATCTCCAGGGCTCACTGGTTGCCCTTTCTAGTCAAAATAGTGCACTCTAGTTTCAGTGAGAGACCTTGTCTCAGAACATAAAGTGGGAAATGATATGGTTAGAGGAAGACCTCCAGACTCAAACTTTGCCTCCATGTGCACATATGCACATGAATGCATCTGCACACACATGCATCAACGCACATAGATACAGCACATATATGCAAAAACACATAGAAGAATATCCCTACATATACATTTATACAAAAGAAACAATCAGAGGACCAGGCATATCTGTGGATGCTCTTAAAAACAAAAAGGAAAACTAGGTCCTGGCCATATGGCTGACACAGCTGAATTAGACACAATTGGGCTGGGTGTTACTGAGATGGGATCGTTCTCGAGAAGAGATGATTGGATGAAGAACAGCGTGGGGCAGATTTCTAGCCAATGGCGCTTCCCTACTAGTGGAAACCAACTCCTCCTGCTGTGGTTACATGTTACAGTCTCTCATGAATGGTCACTTACAGCTCTTCTCAGACAACAGTTCTCTCACTGCCTCCAGACACCTGTTTGCTCTATTCTAGGAAACAGTAGAGGCATATCCCAACAGGTTTCAGTGGGGATGCAGAAAGTCCGGCCCAAGAGTAAAAGGCCTGCAAGCAAATGGGTGGCAAATCTTGCCAGGGCACAAGTAGAGGTAAGGGAAGCATGGGTGTGAGTGGGTTCTGTAGGCCTGAGACCAGAAAAAAAGGAGCATTGAAAGTTGTGAGCCCTCACCAGAGATCCCAGGATCTGGTGTGTTAGCTGGACAGACAGAGAGTGGTTTTGAACCCTTGATCAGAGTATCATCTGGAACTTGGACTCTGGAGGCATCAGTTCACACAAAAGAGCTGGGGGAAGCCAGGAGTCTTTGCTTGAAGTAAAATAAGGGTGAAAAGAACTCAGGAGATTATAACAATTCAGTAACAGTGGGGAGAAGTATAGAGAAACTTGGCCTTGGCCCAGCTATGTCTAGATAAACTGGAAATTTGCCCTGACATTTCCCCCTTCTATTGTGAAAGGCAGGGCAAAATGATGTCACTGGGGCACACAGATGTCTCTGTCCTCTGACTGGTGCCAACAAAAGTAATCTTTGCAATTGAGTGATGCTCCTTCCCCTGATCGAGAGCAAGGAGTCTGTTAGTCTTATACCTGTAGCCTCTGGCCAGATTAATGGAAACTCAGGAATCCCTTTTCTTTGGAGAAATATTGTCATTCCACTTTCAGAATCCAAAGGGAGTGCTAGTACTACTGGGAGTTTTCAGACGGACTGGCTTGGATTTCAGCTCTGCTGCCAAAGAATACACAGCAAAGCAACTTACTCAATCCCCTCTCTTATCTCCCCCCACTTCTTCTTTCTCTTTGAGATCACTGTCTAGCATGGGGTAGCCCGGAACTCTCAATATAAATGAAGTTGGCCCCAAACTCACTGAGATTGTATGCTCTGCTTCCTGAAGGCTGAGATTAAAGACATTTACTATCTGCTGGCACCGTTTTCTTTTGTTCAGTCACATATTCATTCCTTTAAGAAGTAAATATTTATTGAACATCTAATTGGAAACTGCCAAAGGAGAGATTAATGCCGAATAGCCTACTCTAAGGGTAAGAGCAGAGAAAAGAGGAGAGGTACTAGGATACAGCACAGCACTGGACCAATAAGAGAGAGATGATGCTCAAGGAAGGGCCATTTGATGCAGAATGGGAGAAGGGCCTTTGGAGAACAGTTTAGAAAGCATCACAGAAGTTAAGTCTCTTTATAGTGCTTTTATTAGCCTTAATTATGCACAACAATGGGTTTGTTGTGATGTGTACACAATGTGCTTTCTTCATATTCACCCTCATTGCTCTGTCTTGTCTCCTTCCTACTCCTTCTGATCCCCTCTGCAGAGGGTTATTCTAAAGGATAACTGGAAGTCCACCAGATGAAAATAGGACCAAATCAGTGTTGATGGGCAAAAGACCAAAGGACGCTGAGAGAATGTGATCCGTTGTGGGAACTGCTGGGGACAGGTATGTCTTGCAGTGACAGTAGTGGGTTGGCAGGACTCTAATGAGACTCATGCTTGTCTTGTTCCCCTGGGATAGCACACCAGCGACACAACAGAATCTCCCCATTGTGGAGTATTTATTACACGCTAGAGAGTGTGCATGGAGTTTTGCAGCCCGGTGTTCGTTTCTGTAAAGCTTCATTTTACAGCGAAGGAAGCAGTCTAGACAAGGTCTGACCTTGACTTGTCTGTCGCCTGTGGTCTTGCCTTGGTGCTGTCGCTGCATGGGATTTTGAAGCTGCCCTGCTTCCCTCAGTCCTGTGGTGCTGATAAAATAGTGCTAGTTGTGTGTAAATACTTGAAGAATAAGCAAATTTTTCAAATAGAAAACCTTGGGGATTTCAGTGTGAAGTTTATGAAGAAAGCGAGAATCAATGATACTGATGACCCTTATTGTATCACTCTATTGACATGGAGAGTCCGTAGTACTTAAACCCATAAAAAACAAAATAGTAGATTATTGGTTGTCTAAAAATGGAAGGAGGGTTGGGGGGACTACAGAAGGGAAAGGAGAAATGGCTTACTTGGGAGTGATAAAAGTATTCTAAAAGTAATAGTCATGATGATTGCACAAAACAGAACATACAGAAAATTGTTAAGTTGTACATATCAAGTGAATTATTCTCATGACAAATATACTACATTTCAATAAGGTGGTTACTATTCAAAGTATATATATTTGCAACAAAATAATGAAAGACAGGGATGCTGGGATTTATGTGATGTCATCAAGGGGTGACATTAGTTAGGATAGGTCACATATTTGATCATATGAAAGAGAGCAGTCCCTTTGAGAAGAGCCCGATCCAATGAGGCAGAGGGACAGGAGTCCTCTGGGTATGAAGGAGTGGGGGTGCATTGGAGAGGGACATTATTTCAAGTGGTTATGATGAGTGAGGGTCAAAAGTATGGATGACCTGGATTTGAGGTTCAGGTAGATGGGGATGTGGAACTGGCTCATGACATGGACTTGGGGTTTCTATCCTTTCTTGGAGCCAGATAGCTGGCTTAGTTCTCTTATGCCTTACTGATTGCCTTGTCTTTGTGTCATCTCAGAGTTCCATGGAACCAGACAAAGCAGTGGGTAAATTTAGTAAAGCTAAGAGATCTATATGTTAGCTAACAAAATGACATAGATCTTACTCTGACATTTTCATACAGTTTTGCAATTTCTGTTCTTTTGTTCATTTACATTCCATACTTCAATTTATTAGAATTTACATTTACAAGCAGATATGAGGCTCCAAGTGGTGACTTTTAAAAATAAGAAGTAAGGAGAGGAAGACCCGATGTCTATACCTATAGACATTTCAGATAAATTGGTGACATGATGAGCAATTACAACCACTTGAGTCATTCCATTGTATCAGTACAACAAAGGGCTAACAGGAAAGAAATCTGTGTGCTCACATTTATAATGGAAACTGCTCATCAATGGACTGCATGGGTCATTGAGGGTGGCTTATTCCATTTTGCATCCTCCCTTGAAAACAATTTATGGGTGCAGCAATGGCTCCTGAAAGATGGAAAAGGCGTGCCTCAAAATTAGACAAATCAATGTGCTGATTGGTTGAGATAACCATTATTGGGCTCTAACTATAGCACAAAACACTTGTCAGAAAGACTCTTTTTTTTAAGAGGGATGTTTCTTAAAGCAAGTTAGCACCCAGTAGTAAAACTCACCAGTCCCGAAGAGAAAAGTCACACAGAAAATTATTAAATGTTCCATTCTCAAAGAGTATGTGTTGACATAGTGATGCTGTAATAAACTGATATAGGTTGCTTCCTCATCTAGCTTGACATACATTACATCATTTGTAAGAGTGATGATTAATATTAATTCCCAACTTGACAGGATCTAAAATCATCTAGGAGATAAGTCTCTGAGTGTGTCTGTGAGGGAGTTTCTGGGCTGAGTTAACTGAGGGAAGAAGATCAACCTAAATGTGAGTGACACCATCCTATGGGGTGAGGTTCATGTTGAATATAAAGGAGAACCCCTGCTGAGCAGTAGCTTGTAGCTCTCTATATATCCTGACCTACCACACATTCCACACTATGATGGACTGTATCTTTAACCTATCCAAAATCTACTTTTATTTTTGTAAGTTGCCTTTGTTAGGTGTTCTGTTCCAGTAACAAGAGTGACAAATGCATTCAGATTATTGTGATTTTTTTTTAAAAAAAGAGCAGGGCGATGGTGGTGTATGTCTTTAATCCCAGCACTTGAGAGGAAAAGGCAGGAGGATCTCTGCAAGTTCAAGGTCAGCCTGGTTTACAAAGTGGGTTCAAGGACTGGCAACATAGAGGAACCCTATCTCGAATAACACTAAAAACCAAACCAAAACAAGACGAAAACCCCTCAAGAAATACCTGTTCTTTCTTAGATTGCCAACCCAGAATGTGATGGTAAGACCTACTGCTGAAGACAGCACACTTAGTCACAGCACCAGAGAAGTCAAGCTGGTACTTATCTGGAAGTTCCTCTTGCTGGAGAACTTTCGTAGGACTGGAAGGTGCTAGGCACACTGCTAGGGAAGAAAAGTCAGCAGCAGCCTTGCTCAGATATAAACTTCGTGAGATACAAAAATAACTGGCCTGGTGAGACATGCCCACAGGTGCAATGGTGGCATGAAGGTTTTGGTGGTAACCAGCTTCTTTCTGATTGTACTTAAGGCCTGTTCCAAAAGAAGAAGCTCATTCTTGTCACTGAACATCTTGGCCAAAGGCCCAAGGCTCACAGGCCCCAGGAGTGAATCTACTATAATTTGTTTGCCAAATGGACATAGTGCAAACTGCCCTCTAAATCTCTGTACCCTTATGTGTCTCTGTTCCCATACGTCTTAATTAGGATTTTTTATTGCTGCAATTAAACATCATGACCGAAAGAAAATGGGGAGGAAAGGGTTTGTTTGGCTTACACTTTAGCATTGCTGTTTATCACTGAAGGAAGTCAGGACAAGAACTCAAACAGGACAGGATCCCAGAGGCAGGAGCTGATGCAGAGGCTATGGAAGGGTGCTGCTTATTGGCTTGTTTCTCACAGAGAGCTCAGCCCACTTTCGTATGGAACCCAGGAGCAGCAATCCAGGGATGGCACTACCCAACATGGGCTCGGCCCTCCCCCACTGATCACGAAATGACAAAGTGCCTTACAGCTGGGTCTCACTGAGGCATTTCCTCAACTAAGGCTCCTTCCTCTGACGACTTTAGCTTGTATCACGTTGACACAAAACCAGCAAGTACACCATAGAATATAGAGATTCACAGATGGTCAAATACAGAGAAAAGTGACTCTGGAGTACTCATCCCTAACTGAGACATCTGTATCACACCCTCTTCCTCCCACCTTTTCTCTACCACCTAGCCTCAGGGGACACTGTAGGATAGGAGGTCGGGCTGTTGTTAAAAAAAAGAAGATGGAGGGGACTATGTGAGATAGAGTCGCTAGACACTTTTCTTTCTGCTAACAGGATCTCTCAGTGGTCAGGAGCTCACCAAGTAGGCTAGGCTGGCTGTTCAAGCATGTACCATCATGTCTGCGGTTTTTGTTTAATGGGCTTTGGGTATCAAGCTGAGGTCCTCAAGGATGCAAGGTAAGTACTTTATTGACAGAGCCAACTCAACCCCAAAGTCTTGTTCTTCTTATTGAAAACGTTGCATAATAAAATCAAATTGTACTTTCTTCCTTTTTAGACACCCGAGCAACAGCTGGAGCGTTTCTCTGAAACTGGGTCTTCTTGGGAACCATTTGGAATGATGGGGAAGAACCTTAACTGTAGCTGGATAGCTCTGTCTAGATTGTATCTGAGGTTTCTCCAAGGACTAGCACCAAGTGCTAGGATTATAGATGGGTACCACTGCACCCATTTTATATAATCGTGGGGATCCAGCTCAGGGCTTTGTGCATGCTAGGTAGGTGCTGTGCTTCTGAGCTACATCCTCAGCTTATTAAGCCATTAAAAAATATAAGTTCATTGTTTGTTTTATGCTTAAATCTTTTTTTTTTAAAATGAAAGCATGAGCTTATTTGAGAAATTAAACTCTCTTGTCATTTTAACGTTTTTGTTGATGATTGGTCATTTAAAGGCATGCTATCTGTGTTAAATGAAGATAAAATCCCACTTTGGTGTACCATGTGATACATGCATTATACAGCATCACTGTAGTTTACTTTTGAATAAGTTTTATACAGCAAATGTTGTTCTTGAACTCACTGTGAGACCAAGGCTTTGAATGCTGATCCTTTTGGCTCTAAGTCCTGGGATTACAGGTGTGTACCACCCACCAGGCTTGTTTATCCACAATCCCAAGAATCATTCAAAAGGCTCCTCTAGAATGGAAGGACTGAGAAAGCCCAGACTTAAGAACAATCATTTGCCATGTTAGGCAGTCAGCCTTGAGGAGAGTCAGGTCGGCCGTCCTTCACAGCACCTCTCACAAGAAATTTGACTCCTGTTAACGTGATCAACACCAGACCTTTTCCTAATCTGCGTAGATAAATGTTAAGGATGCATTTTCATTTATAAAATTAGAGGCTCATAAATTGACATGAGTGTTGGATTTGGGCTTTAGTAGTGAAATCTGCAATATTCAACGTACTTGGGTGTCCTGAAAATATTTTGTAGACTTTACTTTCATTTATGAGCGCAAAGTATGTCCCTATATGGTCTGTGTCTAGACATAAGTCTGAGGCTTTCTGGTGGCCCAGTAGCAAGTGTTCTGGCAAGCGAATCTTGGTTTTGAAATGCTGTATGTCCCTCCAGAGTCTCGGGCCAGATGTCACCAGACCTCTAAAAGGTCAGTGAGTTGAATCTCCACCAATCTTTCAGAACCTTCCACATCTGTTCACTAGTGACCTACAAAGGTCCACAAGAATGCCAACGTTTGGTCTGTGACTCGGTTTTACTATGATAAACATACGGATGTCTTCTGAGAAGAAAGGGAACTCTCGTCTACTTCATACTTTCCATACCATGGTTCTCTATCAAAAATAACTACGAATTTTGCATGGTCAAGTTCAAGGGAACAAGACTTCCTGCGCACCTGGATTCATCTGTGGATGTATCTTGGACATGTGATTTGAAGTACTGGTAATGGGGGCGGTTGCACATCTAGAGAATATGATCTCAGTGGGGAGGGTTGTAAATCAATGTAGGTAGTGAAATGTTGAAAAAGCACAGTAGAATTCAGTGGCTGATAAAGAGAAATGCTTACCACCACAGTCTCTTTAATGTTTTTCCTAGTCTCCTCTAAAAAAGGAGTTTAGCAGTGTGCCTCAAATTAAATCAGAAAGCCAACCCAAATAAATGACAACTTCATGGCATCATCCTTTATTATTCACGGCAGTGACTTGCTTCTTGATTTTGCAAACACTGATTCTCTGAAGAGAAATTTTAATGTAAGCCTCCATTTTGTTCTTCATGGTTCATTTTCTTGCATGATTAGATGGTAAGTACTCAATGAATACAAAGCCTCACAGAACTTACTACAAAATAGCATTTGCAATAGAGGTTTGCTGCAGAAATCAGTCCTAGCAAGGTCTCTGTGGGGAGGGGCGCCTTTTGGGTGAACCTCTACACTGAGACTAGGAATGCACTCGCCAGTGTGTCTTCACAGTTTCATGTCCTCATCGATGCAATTTTGCTATTCTGGGAACCTCTTGCATGGGAAATACAACCTTTGGGTTTTCAAATAACTATTGCTCATTTCAAGACTTGAAACAGCAGGTTTCCCTCAGGAAACAGCAAGTGGCTATTCACACCCTAAGACTATTTGGACTCCTTGCTTGGAAATATTTGTGATGTTGAATCTACCAACCCTAGATCATTTCATCTTTACTCATTCCTCATTAAGCACTCCCATTTATGGACCTATAGGACTTGGCAGACAGCTCAGCTGGTAAAGTGTTTGTCATACAAGCGTGAGGACTCGAGTTAGAGGCTCAGAGCCCACATAAAGAAACTGGGCATAGTGACACATAGTTGGAATCCTAGTGTTTGGGAGGTGGAGACAGGAGGACCCCTGAGGTCCACTGGACAGCCAGCCTAGCCTAAATTGGTGAGTTCCAGATCAGTGAGAGATACTGTCTCAAGAGACAAGATAGATGGCTACTTAAGATAGATGCCCAAAGTTGATCTCTGGCCTCCACAAACTTGCATACCTGCACAACCACATGCACACATGTACACACACACACACACACACACACACACACACACACACACAGAGAGAGAGAGAGAGAGAGAGAGTGAGAGAGAGACCTACTTTAAACCAGAAATCAGAATTAAAACCCCAGAAATATCCTGAGCCCTTACTTTGAGATAGTGCAATTAAATAAAAGGCAGGGGGTGGGTGTAATTGTGTTCTGACTTAACTCCTTAACCATGGCCCAGCTGACTATACAAATAAAATGGAGCCACTTATGCCAATGTCACATAACTTTACAGAAGTGGGTAGATCCCCAAATAGGTGAGATTTCCTCAAACGGATTTCTGTTTATTACAGTCATTAACAAAAGAGTCTCCTCACCTTCAACCCATACCAAAAACCATAACGGGTGCTCACCAATTAGCTTTCCTGTTTCATAGTTCCCATGTTACACAACTGTTGCCGGTGGAGCTTTCATTCTGTTTGATAGAATGGAGTCTGTTCTAATTCAGGAATCCCAAATAAAAGCCAATGAGATCTTTAACTAAATTTGTTATAATTTTGCCTTCTTAACAGTACTAAGGCTGCAGTAAGGATAATTGAAAGAATAAGCTTATTTACATTAGTGTTCATTTTTTTTAACAGATTGCCATAATCCTTTTCACAAAACCATATGCTAACAGTTGTTGAGCATTTGTGTGCATTGGGCTGAGTGCTATTGTTGGCAGTGAGTATTCATGAATTATGTTCCTGTTTCCATTTCATGGAACGGGAAAATGAGTTTCGAAAAGGCCACACAGGGCTAGGGAGGTGGCTCCGTGGGTAAAGTGCTTGCTGCACAGATATGGGGACCTGAGTTTGAACCCTCAGAACCCTTATAGAATTGGACCTGGTGGCCTGCACCTGTGCCTGTAACCCCATGTGCCTGCAGTGATAAGAGAGACAGAGGCAGAAAAGTCACCAAAAGCTGTTGTACCAGGTGTCTGGGAGTATGTGGTGGCAACACCAAAGAGAGACGCTTGCTCAAGCAAGGTGTAGAAGGCAAGCACTGCTAACCCAAGGTTGTCCTCTGACTTTCACGTGTGTGCCTTTTCTGCACACACACTCAGATCATTCTGTTCTCTTTTCTTTGGCCATACATGGTTCTTTTATGCTTTGCAAACTTTTCAGATTCCTACCCCGCATCTTACCTGTACCATGTGCATCCTGTGCCAGCCTGAGGGACTCTAATGCTGTAAATGGGTCTTATGCTGCCTTGGAAATTCAATTCCCAGGAGTTGTGAGTCATCTATTCTCCTTCAAGGACCAAAGAGAAAAGAAAACTACTCTCTTGTAAATCTCACATAAAGTTACCGGGTCTATCACTAAGGGCTGGACTGGCTTTAACTTAAAGCAATGTACAAAGGAATTCGTGGACCAGTTCCCATTCATTGTTGAAGGCTGTATAATTAGTCACATTAATCTAGTGAATACTGGCAAAATGCTTGGTAATGATGTCTAACTGGGGCATTTCCAAAGACCCTTTGTTGTCTAATTAGGAGAAAATGGATGTGTGTGGAGAGGGCAGAGGGTTATAAAAGGCACTGTCTTGTCAGGGTGCTTACACCTAGCTTGGTACAATGACTTTCTAAGCCAACTATTCAAATAAATTGACATCATTATGGCATATGAATTTAAAAGGGGTCATTATTCACTAACTATTTTATCTTAACACATACTTAGGAGCAAATAATTACTGCTAGGAATTATAAAAGGTACCCAGATGAAGAAATTCGCTGAATACAAAGATGATGTTTTATAATCCTGCCTAGGTCTTCACTTACCCACTATCTTTCCGTTGGGTCATATATAGGAAAGATATTTCTTCTTTTAAGTGAATACAACAGCATTAAGGGAAACGACCCCAGTTGATCATTTCTAATTGCAGTTCTTCTGATTGTGTTTGCACGAGTTTCTTCTCCCCAAAGAGATCATATTAAAACTTGCATTTCTGGGTCAGCAAAATGGCTTACCAGGTAAAAGTGCTTGCCAAAGCCTCTTGACCTAAGTTCCATACTCAAAACCCATGTGCAAAAGCTAGACACAATCTGTAATCACATCACTCCTAAGGCATAGCAGCCAGAGATAGGAGAACTGCCTGGACTCTTGTGGGCCAGCAAGTTTGCAGTACACAGTACACAGAGACAAGAGACACTGTCTCAACAAAATGGAAGGTGAGAGCCAGCTCTCAAAAGTTGTCCTCTGGTTGTCAAATGCTTCCCATGTCATGCATACTCCACAAATGAATAAATAAGTAAGTAAACAGAAGCTGCATTTAAGTTTGGATGCCTTTCATTGTAAGTAACAAGAAAGTCAATTCATTTTTTTTATTTAATTTTTTTAAATTAAATTTTTTGTTTCATTTTCAGTATATCCTGACAGCAGTTTTCTCTCTGTCTACTTCTCCCAACCCCCACTCCCCACAAACCCTCTACCCTAGATCCACTCCTTCTCTATTTTCCTTCAGAAAAGAGCAGGTCTTCCACGAATATCAACCAAACATGGCATAACAAGTTACAATAAAACTAGGCACAAAGTCTCATATCAAGGTTGGGCAAGGCAACCCAGTGGAAGAAAAGGGTTCCAGAAACAGGTAGAATAGTCAGTCCATTCTCACTATTAGTAGTTTCACGAAACACCAAGCTAACAACCATAACATATATGCAGAGGACCTAGCACAGATCCATGCAGGCTCCATGATTGCTTCTTCAGTCTCCGTGAGCTCCTATGATCCCCATTTAGTTGATTATGTCTTCGGGCCATCCACCCCTCTCTTCTGTGAGATTCCCCGAGTCCCAAGGGAAGGAACCCAGTGGAGAGCTCCAGTTTGGGTTCTCTTTCCACCTAATGTTTGGCTGTAGGTCTCTGCATCTGCTCCCATCAGCTGTCAGAGGAAACCTCTCTGACGACGATTTGGGCTTGGCACTGATCTATGAGTATAGTAGAATATCATTAGCAATCAGTTTATTGTATTTTTTTTCCTATCCTAGGTTCTGGGGCTATTCAGCCCCCTTGTTTCTGATCATCCAGGGAATATGGGGCTTGGGCTCCCTCTTGTGGTGAGGGTCTCAAATTAGACCAGTCATTGGTTGCTACTCGCACAAGCTTTGTGCCTACATTTTGCAGGCAGGATAGATTATAGGTCAAAGGTTTTGAGGCTGGGTTGAAGTCCCAGTTCCACCACTGGAAGCTTTGCCTAGTTACAGAGGATAGCCAGTTCAGGCTCCATATCCTCCATTACTAGGAGTCCTTGCTAGGGTCTCCCTGGTAGATTCCACGGAGTTTCCACTGCACTTGGTTTCCATATCAACCCCCAATGTCTCCAATTCCAGTCATCTCTCCCCACACTCTCTCCCTGCACAGCCACCCCCACTGTTCCTCCTGTTCCCACCCACACCTACCCCCAGTCCACTCACAAAATCTATTCTGTTTTCACTTCCCAGGGAGATCCATGTGCCCCTCCCCCCAGATCCCTCTTTGTAATTTAGCCTCTCTGGGTCTGTGGATTGTAGCATGATTATCATTTACTTAACAGCTAATATTCACTTATAAGTGAGTATATACCATACTTGTCTTTATGGGTCTGGGTTTTCTCTAGTTCCATCCATCTGCCTGCAAATTTCATGATGCCATCATCATCATCATCGCTATTATTATTATTTGAGATAGGGTTTCTCTGTAGCTTTGGAGCCTGCCCTGGAACTAGCTCTTATAGACCAGGCTGTCCTCGAACTCACAGAGATCCACTTGCTTCTGCCTCCTGAGTGCTGGGATTAAAGGCGTGTGCCACCATTGCCCAACTAATGATGCCATTTTTTAAATAGCTGAGTAGTAGTCCATTGTGTACAGGTCCACATTTCCTTTATCTATTCTTTATTTGAGGGACATCTAGTTCTATCTAGCTATCTGTCTGTCTTTCTGTCTATCTATCATGTATCTCTCAAACTATTTATCTATCACCTATCTATCTCTCTATTATCATTATCTATCAGATATAGCTGGTTATGGATCAGAAGTGTAACAAATTTGTTTTGTATAAGCTTGACTTCAGGGTCATGAATAGATGATATACATACATATGCATAACTTTACTCATAAAGTCTTCACCTTCCTTGTCCTTGATGCATGGGTTTATTTTAGATGACTAAATCTCATAAATCAGTCTCCTGAGAATTTCCTGGAGACAGGAGGATCTGTCTCTTCAGATGGAGAAGCAATGAGGAGATGAATCTCCCTTCTAACGGGTTTGGGAGTTAAACATTCAAAACACTCTAGGGATCCTTAGGCAGTTAATCATGAAATACTCGTATTAATTAAATTATGTATTCTGTCAGTGGTTTTTAGCCAGAGGCCACTCAAAATACTCCCGTGGTTAGAAGGGACAAGCTGATTATTTGTTGCAGTGAGGGAAGAGGCACAGAATGAAGAAAGCTTGATGGCATGGTCAGAGAGTCTAAAATGCCACAATAAAAAGACATGGGCTTTGAGTTGTAACTGGAAAAGTGTGTAAGGATGTAAATTTGCTCTAGATAAATGGAGGCTCTGAAACCAAGAGAGCATCTGAGGGAAGGGAGGCCAGCAGATGCCACTGTGCCTGGTAAGGAGCAGCTGCCACTCACATAGGCTGAGGAAAGGTGTCTGATATTTGCGGGTAACTCAGTGGCTTCATTCTTTGCCTATGCTTAGACGAAATTAGGAAGCGGGCCTGCTTTGTGTCACTTCACAACAGTCTC
Organism: Ondatra zibethicus; assembly: GCA_004026605.1. Taxonomy (NCBI): domain Eukaryota; kingdom Metazoa; phylum Chordata; class Mammalia; order Rodentia; family Cricetidae; genus Ondatra; species Ondatra zibethicus. Next base: position 18,983 of record PVIU01009179.1, read on the forward strand.
AGAGTCGTCATCTCCGAGGCTGGTCTCCTCTGAGGCAGGCGATGACCAACAGAAGAATTATCATGTCGTAGCTGAGATTCCAGGTCAACTTCTGAAGGCCAGGGACCGTGCTCTTTTCCCCATCTCAACTCATTCTACCTGATGGAATATTCATTGTGTGCTGGGACATCAATACACATCAAAAGTGGTTCTTGTGTTTGAAGAATCTACACTTGAATTGAACAAACAAATAAGAAAGAGACAAAATGACATTGAGTCAGTCAACAAACATAGATTAGGTCCTTATGAAGGCCAGACTTAACTAGAGGACTAGAGAGATGGTTTAATTAGCAAAGTGCTTGCTGTGTAAGCCTGGGGACCTGAGTTTGAAGCCCAGAACACCCATAAAAAGCCGAACTGTTAGTGGTATGTTTTTATAATCCTAGTGCCAGCGAAGCATAGTCAAGAGGCTCACAGGACCTTGCTAGTGTCTAGCCTAATCAGTGAGCCCGAGGCCCTCATGAGAGACTCAAAAAATCAGGTGACTAGCACCTGAGGAATAACTCTGAGGTTGACCTCTGTGCACACACATATGCATGTGCACCCAAACATATACGTCCTCTCTCTCATATACATCCACATATAGAAGTATACTATCATTTGTGTTTGAGGGCAATAATGAGAAAAAGAAAAAGCAGACAGAGTTAGAGGGAGCGACCTGCGCGAGAGGCAGACTATAGTATCATGCTCAGTGATGAAGTGTGCTATGAGCTTGTGGAAGATACTGATCTTCACCATCAGATGAGGGAGCTACATGGCCATTCGGGTGAGAATCTGTTCTCTCTCTCTCTTTTTTTTGGCAGTCTATGGAGCCAGGGAAAGGAAAGCTGGGGTTGTAAATGTCACTTTGCCTTTTCAGCCACAGATACTGGATTCTGTCACTGTGAGACCATCTCAGTCTCTAGCATTCACGACCTGGGCTTACACACCCCTCCACGACGCCCACTCCTGCGTCTATTCCTAGCTCTTGTGAGGCAGTGATGTGCTCTTTCTTTTGTGCTCATTGGCTTCATTTGGCCAACAGAGAGTCTTTATTTCTGTTAAGACTTTTCTGAGGTGAGGAACGAGCCAATGACTTTTTTCTTTTTATTTCAATTTTCAGTTTTTGACAGGAGTGTTACGGGTCATGGAAAGTCTGGGGCAGGGCTAGATCTCAAAGTTGAAACCATGCCAAACAAACTTGGGAGATCTTCTACAAGCTGGGAGGGAGATGGGGCTACTTGTCCTTTGATACCCCATCAGTATGATTCATATCTTTTTTCGAGGTTTCTTGAGGGCAGCAACACAAGCTTTCTTTTTGCTGGTTGGTGCCTCTTTATCTCAAAACTACCATCTGTTTTTCAGATTTCAACATAAAACATATAGTTTTGATAGAAGAAACAGTAATTTTTTTGAAAGCAGTCTTCTGTTTCTCCAGATGCTAGACCCTTCTCTTCTGAGTCAGAGACTGCTATCATGGAGTGTATTGTAGCTGGAGGTTTCTCTCCTGCCTTCCAGGAATAAACACTCAAAGGCTTAATATTAACTATAAACTGTTTGGTTGATAGCTCAAGCATCTTATTATCAAAGTTAGCTCTTTGAACTTTATTAACCCATTTCTATTAATCTGTGTATCGCCATGCGCCCCATGGCTTACTGGTAATGTTCTGGCATCTTACTCCTCCAGCGACTGCTGGTGTACACAGACCCTGTCTTCTTTTCCCCTGTATCTTTGCTTGGGTTTCCCACCTGTCTCTATTCTGCCTGGCTATTGGCCAAATCAGCTTCTTCATTAACCAATGGTAATAAAACATATTCACAGCAGACAGAGTGATTATCCCACACCAGTGTGTTTTAATGAGCCTTTGGTCTACTGCTTTTAAGGATACCCAAGACCTAAAATTGGTTATGAGATCTGTATCAAATTTCCACAATAGAGAAAAAAAATTAATGTTCACCCAGGGATCCACTTTGCAGTTTGTTACATGCAGATCGTGTATATGTGTGTTTATGTGTATGCACAAGTGTGTGTGCATATGCATAATTATGTGCATGCATCTTTTCCCTTACTAATTGTGATTCTAGCACTTGAGGGCAATGAAGAAAAATGCTTCAAATTGGCACTAACATTCTGAACAGAGGAAAACTCTTATGTTTCATTATTCCTTTACCTACAATTTCAGTTTTCTCTCCTCGAGGCTGAGCACCACCTGGCTTCCATCTTCTTGTAGCTACCAAAATTGTCTTAGTCCATATGATGTTGCTTTACCAAAGACTACATAATTTATAATGAAGAGAAATTTACTGAGGTATCTCTTTTGGGAAGGTAGGAAGTAGAAAATCAAGATACCAGCATCTGGTGAGGGCTTTGCTTCTGTATTATAACATGGCAAAAGGAGAGAGGAAGAAAGGACGTAAGAAGAGTTGATCTCACCTCCTACCTTGTGTGTGCAGCTGTGTTGTTTATGCATGTTCATGCATGTGCAAGTATGAATGCCCATATGTTCAACCTAGGGCATCTTCATCTATTGATCTCCATATTATTATTATTGTTATTATTTGAGACAGAGTCTCTAACAGAACCCAGACTCGGCAGAAGCTAACTGAAATTGGACAGGGCTATACTGGCTTACCAGCAAGTCTTAAAGAACTTCATGTCTCTACCTTCCCAGTGCTGGGATTACAGGTCCTCAGGGCTGCCATGGCCAGGGTTTTAGGTGGATGCTGGGGACTGAATGTGGGTCTTTGTTCTTGTATCCACTGATTGTATGTGTGCATGTGTGTGCAATGTGAGCCATAATCTATCTACTAATTGTACTTGTAGTACTTGATCCATGGAGTCCTCTTCCCACCCCCTTATAGCATTTTACAATGACATGAACCCTTATAGCCTAAACAGTTCTTTAAAGTTCCATCACTTCGTCTTTTGTGCAGTGCTGGGAATAAAACCCAGGGTCCCATGAATGATTGATAAATACTACTGCATTGAGCTACCATCTGAACCAAAGTCAATTCAATTACAACATAAGTATTTGGGGAAGATAAACATTCAAATCATATCAAATGCATTCTTTGATGTTTCGTAAATTGAGCAATATGAAGATCCCTTAAAAGAAAACAAATCACACTACAGGCCTTATTACTGACCTAAATTCATTTCTGAAATTATTTAATCATATTAAAATATAAATAAGATAAAAAGTCCTAATGTTTATAATTTCTAAACATAAAACTTAATATTTGTAAATAAAGTGCTGAGAAGATGGACCAGCTGATAAAGCACTTGCTATGCAAGTACGAGGACCAAGTTCGAATTCCAGAACCCATACAAAGACTGGTCCAGTCATATATGTCTGTAATCACAACACTTGGGAGACAGAGACAGGAGGATCCCTAGGTCTTGGTAATCAGCTGGTCTAGCAAAGTTGTTGAGCTCCAGGCTTGGTAAGAGTCACTGTCTCACAATTATAAGGTGGAGAGCAAATGAGAAATACACCAGATGTTCTCTGTCCTCCATACATGTTTGCACTCATACCTGCACACGCATACCTTCTGAACATAGGTAAAATTTTAAATAAAGATTAATGACATTAGGAACGTTAATATGACACCCAACATTAAAATGTGATTTATTGAAGATGGAATTGTTTTCAATGTGAAGCTAACAGGACCAAGGCCATACATATAAAAGACGTATAGGTGGAGAGATGGCTCAGCAGCTAAGAGCACTTATTGCTCTTATTTCAGAGAACCTGGGTTTGGGTTCCAGCATCCACATCAGCTGACTCACAACTGTCTGTAACTCCAGTTCCATGGGATCAGATAATGGGCACCTGTATGCAGCTGGCGCACATACACTCACACAGGTACTCACACATTAATTAAAAGTATTAATTTTTTATAAAGAAACATGTTATATGCTTTGGAAACTTGTTATAACCCAATTTTCCTTCTTGTCTTTCTGTATACAAAATGAGAATAGAAAACTGATCGCTGTCTCACAGTGTTAAAGTGAGAACGACGTGGAACTACTCACATTAAACCCAATTCTCATTACATAAGAAACATCTCATTGGGATGATGCTATTGCTGCTGTGTTTGTTATTGCTGATACTAAGTATACAGCTGGTGCCTGGTAGCTGCTTATGGATGTAAACGGACTCTAAGAAAACCCTGCTGATAACATCTTCCAAATTCAGGGCTAGTTTCCAGTCCTCACTATGACTTGTGAAATTTGCTCTGAGAATTCTTGGTCATGCTTCTAAATTACACAGACCCAATCAATTACTGATTGGAGACTGGGTTGCCTCGGTGCAAGCTGGAGTGTAGGAAAGACTTATAATAAGAAAGATATAAAGATTGCTCTGTGATGCGTTTTTACTCTATCTCTTTTGAAGAACAGAAATATGTAGAATCTAGAAAATATTTATTGGCCTATCTTCATTACTCTAGCTTCATTACTCTAGCATTACTTAATCCACAAAATGGATTAAGTTGTGATCTTCTTTGTCTTTACATGTAATAAATGGCAGCTACTTGAAGGATAATGAACTGCCCACTCAGTTTGGGTGCAAGAGTACTCTACCACACTTCTTTCCATCTACATCTTAGCAAGGAGGAGACTGATGACTTCACACTGGGCCCTTGAAATGTTGCTTTCCTACTGCCGTTCACTAACAGGTTGTTTTCATTTTGCTACAGCTGTGAGATAACAATGAAACTGGCAAAGGCATTATTACTTTTTTTAAAAAAAACTTACCAAAATAGAACTCCTTGGATTTGTTTGCTCTTTTGAATGATGGTATTTTAGTTAATAGGCAATGTGAAGTCTCATGCTGATATTGTCACTACGGGACAATGGGACATTTTGAGCAAATACCATCCTGAAGTTTTTATCTATTGGACAAAACTTATTAATGTACAAGTATTCAAAAGTGTGTTATTGGCTCAGCCAAGTGGCAGTTTCCTTTCAGAAGAATTATACAAAGAAACATTGAACACGCACAGACAGAGAGACAGACAGACACACATCAGCAGGTGTACTACTCCCACCCTTGGCTTTTACATGGGTTGTGACAATATGAACTCAGGTCTACACACACACACACACACACACACACACACACACACGCAGGTGTACTGCTCCCATCCCTTGCTTTTGCATGGATTGTGAGAATCTGAACTTGGGTCTCCATGCTTGTACATCACTCACTGAGCCAGCAGACAAGAAGAAAATAAAGCTTTATAAATTAGAGGTGTTGTCTATTCGATTTTATTGTAACACTAATGAGAAGTGTAATATTGATATTGATGAGAGACGAGTTTATTATACTTAGGAAAAGCTTGCTTTCAATGAGGGAGGTTCTTATACAAGAATAAATGGTTTTTGATATTTGCTATATCTTTGCCCTGTGCTTTGTATTTCTCTTGTGCATTTTTGCATTTCTAAGTTTAATTTAAAGCATCAGAAGAAAGCCTGAACTCTCCCTGTTGTTCCGTTTGGACTCTCTTAAACTATGCTCCTCACTGTTGACCATCATCCATTTCTCTTTACATTCCTAATCACCAATGTCCTTATCTGGGAAGCATTTAGATATGTGGTGGCTTCCACAGCAAACAAAAGGAAATTACTTCCATACCCAAGAAAATGCACACACATACACATACACACTTTCAATTCCCTGATTAAATAGGAGCAGATACAAGCCCTTGCAAACTTCATTATTCTCTGATTGCCTATAATAGCACATCCATTATCTATAATCATGAGTCTTAATGCTGAACCAATGACTAATAGAATCATGTAAGGTTTCCTTTTTATTCTTACATAAAATGAAATGTAACAGCATAGATTCATTTTTATGCCTAATAAGGCCAATGTGTTAGTAATTTAATAAGGGGAATTTAAAGGATTTCTGACATAATATAGATAAGAAAATGTTTTAATAGTATTGGTGGAAAATATTTTTAAATACTATATTCATTCATATTAGTCTGCCTACACATGGTGATTTATCAGCATAATTATTTCAACATGGGCTAATATCTGTCTTGTGGGCTTCAGAGCTTGCATGTGTTAAAGTCATACTTGAAGGACTTACCTTGTAAGTATTGACTAATATGGCCAGGCCCCAAATTTGATTCCAAGTACTACATAAACTGGGAATTTCTGGTGCAACTCTGTAAACCCATATTTTTAGGAGGTAGAAGCAGGAGTTCAGAAGTTCAAGGTCAACTTCAGCCACACAAAACTTTCTGGACAAAAAACAAATTAAAATGACTGAGCCCTTTGTAGTGGTGCACACCTTTAATTCCAGCACTCAGGAGGCAGAGGCAGGCAGATCTTTGAGTTCGAGGCCAGCCTGGTCTAGCTTGAGCTAGAAGTCCTCTACAAACAAAATGTCAATTAAGAGTTGTTTTGAAAAACACAGATTCCAACACAAATTCGCACTATCTCATTCTGGAGAAAGGAGGCCCAAAGTCATTGCTTCGGACTCTCTGTATGGGTAACTCTCAGGCAGCTTTTCAGTCTGACTAGGACGTGTTTGGAAAAAACAACAGGAAAACTTGAGGGACAAGTATCATCACTATTTTCCTGCGTCCAGTCAGCTAGTTCCTGATTACTGACCTCTGAGAACCTTCCAGAGATGGAAAAGAACATTGGCCAGATCTTTGAAGGGCCCAAGTCTGCACCAGGCATTGACAATTCTTTAAGAAGGGTTGGAGTAACTCGTATTTCCTTGAAACTCTCATCTGAGGTTTGCTACAAAAACTCTTAGTCATTTTTTCAGTGATGGTATTTCTGCCTGATGGATAGAATAGGGGAAATTTTTACTCATGTCAATTAATAAAAAAGTTCTGGAATATTTTATATTTTCAGAAAATAAGCCCACTTGAAAGGGCCCGCAGCTGCCTTTGTGCTTGTTTTGAATTACCCGTACTCCAGATATAGTCTGGGCGAGAGACCAGGGTGGTAAAAGAACGCTTTCTGTTGTGAATCAGTTTTTCAAGTTCCCTCAAGTTTTTCTGTCCATGCTCACATGGCAGAGACATTCTCACCATGCCAGAGACACGATTGCCATGGCAGAGACATGCTCACATGGCGGAGACATTCTCACCATGTCAGAGACAAGCTCACCATGGCAGATGTACTAAATGTACTGTTAGTCTTCAGTACATTTCCTTCCCCTCATTGGCTCTAAGCTGTTCAGGTGGCTATGGGGCTCTTAAAAGAACCCATGTTTCCCAGTCTTCCTTTTGGATGGTGTAGTCAACGAGATGGGATGAGATAAAGGTCCAAGCCTGCTTCTGGGTTTGAAATGGTGGCTTGAAATCCCACCATTCCCCACTCTGGAAAACTCCAAGAAACCCTAGATAAGCATGCCTCCTGCTCAGTTCCCTGCTGCTTCTCACCTGAGCAGAGGTGGCTGCCCTCTTGTGTCGTTCCCAAAAAATCTCTTGCATGAGTTTTGTTGTACAGTGTGATTTTGCAGTATGTCTTTGCTCCTAACAACCAGATTACTGTTCCCTTCAGAGCTGTAACACTTAAACTGAGCTCTTCCTGAAGCTGCTCTACAAAGTATCTGCAGCAGTGGGGGACAGTCTGGCTCCTCATCTGTGTTTGTTCTCCTCCTCCTTGGGCACAGGGACACAGAGGTTCTAGGAGGATGGGCAGAGACTAGGGTGATGGAAAGACTGGAGAGAAGACTTCACAGAACAGAGCAGCTATCAACAGACTTTTGTAAGTGAGAGAAAGATACATCTATGTCTTACCTCATTCTTGCTTTTATAGCAAAACGCCATGGACTAGGTGACTTATAAAAAAGAACAATTTAATTCTGATTGCTCCAGAGGCAAGAAGAGTAAGATCAAGAAAGCAGCATATTTTGGGTCCTGAGTCACAGGTGGTAACTTGCCTCTGTCTCTTCATATGTTGGCAGGGAAAAAAAACCCTCTGTTTGGATCCCTCAGAGAGCACCAATCTCTCTCACCAGGGCTCCACCCTCCCACAGTACTAATATCCAACGCCACCAATGTGGGGATTCACAAAGGAAACCAAAGCTGACCCACACAGCAGTCTGTCACATGTAAGCTGATGTTGCTTAGTCCCTCTCATCCACTGCCACCCTGTGTTCTAATCTGTGATTTGATATCTTAGTCATCTCTCATATCTGCTCCAGCAGGTTCCAGACTTCGGGGGCTTCTGTCATCCTTGGGGAAGTTTGACTGGCACTGGTGGCCCAATGGGCTTGCTCATTGTTCTGAAAGTAATTATGTTAGAAGCCAATGCCATCAGGGTCTCCAGCTGACCACAAGGCTCTCCAGAAGTTTCTTCTTTAATGGGTATGTAAACTTTTCTGGATCACCGCTCATACCTTGAGACTACCAATATTGTTCTTATCAATAACCTGCTACCTCAGAAGCCAGATTGGCTGTGTTGTGCTTCTGAAGCCAACATGGTAAGTTTATAGTTAGTCAGTCAATGAGCAAGGAACTGCTGTGTAGCCATTGTATTGAAATTCTTACCAGATTCGAGGGAAAGAGAGGCAGGAAGAAAAGGCAGACTGTGTACTTGAAAACTTACTTGGGAGTATGGAGTAGAATAAGACAAGATGTATTGCATGTACCACACACATACACCACCACCACCACCATCACCGCCACCACCACCCACCACCACCACCACCACCACCACCACCACCGTAGGAATTCCTACCACCAGTAGCCTTTAAGTTACCTGCCCACTTGGGCGTGGCCTCTTATACTATAAATGCCAAAGTAAAGCACACCTGAGGCCTCCCTTCTGGATGCGGGATTCGGTTGCTGTTCCCCGTTCGACCAGAGGACTGTAATCTGTGAGTCTACCCCTAAATAAGTAACCCTCTATTATACTCAATTCTGAGCTACTGTGGCATTTCTTTTAAGCATCCATCTTCACACCACCACCAGCCCATCACCACCACCATAGTGAAAACATTAAACAGCCCCATAACAATAAAGGATGACTAAAAATAGTGGGAATAAAAACAGAAGAGGGACATTAAAGGTATTAACATTATAATCAATCAATCAGTCAAACAAACAAACAAACAAACAAACAGAAAATGAAGTTTGGTCCTTCTTTCTCCCCCTCCTCCCCACTTGCCCTTCCTCTCCAACTCCCTCTTACTCCTTTCTTCTTCCTCTTTTTCCTCGTGCCTCTCCATATTTCGTTTCCATTTGGCTAGGAACCTATTTTGAGACAGGGTGGTTTGGGAGAAGAGACCAGTCACCTCAGAACAAAGGCTAGCCCACCGATGGCAGAGAGCTGTCAGAGGCTCCCCAGAGGAGGCTGCTGGCTGGGCACCATTTCTGTACTAGCTGGTCTCATAGCAGTACCAGCTGGGTTGGACCGTAACTCCCGGCATAGGATCTGGTGGGAGATTCTGTCAGCTCGTACCTCCTCGATCTGAATAAGAAAACGTGGTTCATTCACATTCTTGTTAGAAACCCAACCGAAGCATTTTATTTTCTTTGAAGCCTTATCCTCCCAGTGGCTGTGCGTCAAAACAGGGAGGGCACTCTGTTCTGTCGTTTGGGACAGTGCTCCCTGGTGGTAAAATGTGGAACTACACACAAAACTCGTGGAAACAGCAGAAGAACAAAATACACTGTCTTAGTTCGGGCTGCTATTGCTATAATGGAACACCATGACCCAAGGCAACTTGGGGAAGAAAGGGTTTATTTCACTCACAGCTCCACGCAGTTCATCATCAAAAGCAATGAGGGCAGGAACTCAGGCAGGGCTGATGCAGAAGCTATGGAGAGCTGCTGCTAGTCATCATCATGGCTTGCTTTCTCGTAGAACCCAGGACCATTAGTACAGGGATAGCACCAACCACAATGGGCCAGATCCTCCCCTATCAATTACTAATTAAGAAAATGTCCCAAAGTTGGGTCTTATGGAGGGATTTTCTCAACTGAGGGCCCCTCCTCTCAGATGACTCTGGCTGTGTCAAAATTGATATAAAACTAGCCCAGGCACACACAGTTTTCAAATGCACAGTAGTCTTCAGGAGTGAGGATGTCATAGAGTCTTCAATATCAGATCGGAATATTTTCATCTTCAGGAATTTTTATCCACCGGTTGCCATATAAGAGCCATGTCCCCTTTGCACACAGACTTCGTTTCAGTCCTGTCCCCTTCCCTTTTTACCCTCCCCACCTCGCCTCCCTCTCCCCTTCCCCGTCTCTGTCTGGGGGACAAATGGGCAGGAATGCCAGTCTCATGAGGTTAGACTTGTGAAGAATAAAGAAAAACACAACCTTTCTTTTTACCCAAAGAATGCGTACTAGCTTTTTAGAAGGGACATATTTGGTTTCCAGAAACTCATTTTAGTAAAGGCAGAAGAGCAGAATCTGACTATGGTAGCGCACGCCAGCACTCAGGGGTTGAGGCTGGAGGCTGGAGAGTCTAGGCGACATAGTGAGACCCTGTCTCAATCTGAGCAAACAAACATAAGACCAAATGACACTGAAGTAATATATTGGCATTGCTTTCCTTAAAAACGTTAACGTATGTGTGTTTGTATGATGTGAGTGTGTGTGTGAGTGTGGATATGTAAGTGTGACAGTGTGCATGTGGAGGCCAGAGGACGAGGTAATTAAGTTGCTTCTCTCCTTCCACCTTTCAGTGGGTTCAGGGTTGACCTCGGGTTGTCAGGACTGCACAGCAAATGCTCTCACCCACTGAGCCACCTCACTGTCCTTCCATCGGCATTTCTATTGTGAAGTGATGGACATTTCATCAAACACCTTTAGGTCTGCAAAATCATGTACCGACACTTTACAAGGCTAAGTGCAAAATAGTTTTGACTCGTAACCTGTGCAAACTTGAGTAACTACTCATAAAAATAATAGCGATCCTTGTAAGAATGCCAGCACAGAAAAAAAAAAAGAATGCCAGCACAGTTCAAATTACAGTTTCAAGCCGAAAAATTGGAGCAAAAGAATACCCATCGCTGGCTTAGCAGAAGATCGGGGGAAATCATCAGGTAGCACTGAGTTGAGTGTGGCAAGTGGATTGTGAGGACACCAAAGCTTAAACCCTAAAAGGCAAACAAGAAGCCCAAAGGTGTTTTGATGAAGATTCTGTTTCAGTTGGCCTGGCGAAGGGCCTGGGACTCTGCATTTCCGACACGTTCTCCCAGAGATGCCTTGAGGACCATTCGAGTTCTTAATGTCTTCAGTGTGACAGGATTCTTTCATGTCTGGCTGCCTTCAGCAAGGCTGGCGTCTGCATGATGCTGCTTGCTGCTTATGTGGAGGGACAGAACATGCCATGTGTGGAAGGCTTGTGTGGATTGATGTGTCTTTTCTGTGTTCTAGCTCCTTCCAAATCATCAGCCATGAGGGGGTTAATTTGAATTATAGAAACATGCATTTATGGAGTTGACTCTCATCGGGTCAAATGTTTCTTTAGAGAGATCTCTGTTCTGCTGTTCCTGAGGGTCAAATAATGGTAGTATCAAGAAGGAATGTGAGAACTAATCCATTCGACACCGTGATTTTACAGGTGAAGTGAAGTCCTGTGTCTTCTGGTTCCTAAAGGCACAGTGGGATTAACCAGTTTCCCAGTTACTCTCCCACTCTGCCTATAGATCGTGGCTTTTTCCTGGAACAGAATAGATTTCGTTAGAGGTAATTTTCAAATAATTTTTTTGTTTTATGATTATCCCTATTTTATCCAAACTATAGATTCCATTCCTGCAGAGGAGGCATGTTAAGGATGCAGCAAGTATGCCACCATCTATTAATTAGGCTCAAATTAGGCTTGTGTGTCATGTATGTGTGTATCTTTGTTATGTGTTTCTGTATGTGTGTAGGTAGATATGTGTGCTTGTGCATGAGCAGGTGTGCATGTGAAGGTTAGAGGGCAATCTTAGCTGTCATTTTTCAAGGTCAGACCCTGTTACTTATCTGGGTCTGTAAACTGTAGCTTGGTTATCTTTTACTTAACAGCTAATATCCAGATGTGAGTACACACCGTATTTGTCTTTCTGGGCCTGGGTTATCTTACTTAAGGTGACCTTTTCTAGTTCCATTCATTTGCCTGAAAATTTCATGATGTCAGTTTTTTGAACAGCTGAGTAATACTCCATTGTGAAAATGTACCACATTTTCTTTATCTATTCTTTGGTTGAGGGACATCTAGGTTTTCCAGTTTCTGGCTATTATGAGTAAAGCTACTCTGAACATAGTTGAGCAAGTGTCCTTGTGGTAGGATGAAGTGTCCTTTGGGTATATACGCAAGTTATAGCTGGGTCTTGAGGAAGATAGAGTCCCAATCTTCTGAGGAACTGCCATAACGATTTCCATAGCGGCTGCACATGTTTACGCTCCCACCATCAATGGAGAGAGTGTTCCCCTTGCTCCACATCCTTGCCAACATGAGCTGTCACTTATATCGTTGATCTTAGCCATTCTGACAGGTGAGGGGGGTAGCTTGAGCATAGGAGACCTCAAAGCCCAACCCACAGTGACACGCTTCCTTCAACAAGGCTACAACCACTCCAACAAGGCCACATCTCCTAATAGTGCTACTCCATTTGAGGGCCATTTTCTTTCAAACAACCATAAGGTCTATTTAAACTGTTTATCTAATCTTGATTTAACTTTGCTAAGTGGTATCTATTGAGAAAATTGTCCATTGCTTTTAGACTTATCCAATTTGTGGAGTGCAGGTGGATTTTTGTTTTTGTTGGTGATTTTTTTATTACACTATACATTTTTCCCACTCCCCTTTCTTCCTCCCCTCTCTCCTTCCACCCTCCTCCCCACACTCCCAGTTTATTCAAGAGAGCTTGTCTTTTTCTTTTTCCTAGGTGGATCTACACATGTTTCTCTTACGGTCCTTTTTGTTGTCTTAGTTCTTTGGGGTTGTGGACTGTAGGCTGGTATTTCTTTACTTCATGTTTAATATCCTCTTATGAGTGAGTATATATTATATTTGTCTTTCTGGGTCTGGGTTACCTCGCTCAGTATGGTTTTTTCCTAGTTCTGTCCATTTGCCTGCAAATTTAAAGATGCCATTATTTTTTTTACCACTGAGTAGTATGGAGTACAGGTTTTTAAAGTATGTTTTTTATGGATTTCCTTATTTTCTGTTGTTCTATTCCCCCTTCATTTCTGATTTTGCTAATTTGGATAGTCTCTCTGACTTTTAGTTAATTTGAATAAGGATTTGTCTATCTCATTGATTTTCTCAAAGAACCAATTCTTTGTTTTGTTGACTCTTTGTATTTTCCCTTTTGTTTGTATTTTATTGATTTCAGCTGTCAGTGTGATTATTTCCTGCCCTATGCTCCTCTTGGGTGTGCTTGCTTCCTTTTGTTCTAGAGTTTTCGGCTGTGCTGCTAAGTTGCTGGTAGGAGAGTTCTCCAATTTCTTTATGTAGGGACTTGGTGCTATGAACTTTCCTCTTAGCACCACTGTGTCCAATAAATTTGGGCATGTTGTACATTCATTTTCATTTAATTTTAGGAAGACTCTAATTTCTTTCTTTATTTCTGCCTTGACCCAGTAGCCGTTCAGTACAAAGCTGTTCATTTCCATTAGTTTATTGATTTTCTGTTGTTGAAATCTAGCTTTACTCTGTGGTGGTCTGATAGGACCCAGGGATAATTTCAATTTTCTTGTATCTATTGAGAGTTGCTTTGTGACTTAGCATGTGGTCAGTTTGGAGGAAAACCCCATGAGGTGCTAAGAAAAAGGCATATTGTTTTGTGGTTAGGTAAACTGTTCTGTAGATATCTGTTAGGTCCATTTGTTTCATAATGTCTGTTAGTTCCATTATTTCTCTGTTTACTTTTTGTCTGGATGTCCTATCCATTAGCGAGAGTGGGGTATTGAAGTCCCCCACTATCAATGTGTGATGGCTGATGGTCTTTTTACTGGACATTTTGTGTTAGGAAAATTTTAGGTTTAACATTTTCTTTGATCTGTTTCTTCTATTTGCACCTTCAATACCTGAGATTCTCTTTTCTATCTCTTTTTATTCTGTTGGTGATGCCTGTGTCTGTAGTTCCTGTTCACTTACCTAGATTTTCCATTTCCAGAATTACCTCAGTTTGTGTTTTCTTTATTTCTTCTATTTCAATTTTCAGGTCTTAAATAGTTTTATTCACTTCCTTCAACTGTTGGTTTCTTCTTGGGTTTATTGACTTTAAGAGATTTATTCATTTCCCTTTTAAGGACTGCTATCATCTGCATAAAGTTGCTGTTACGGTTGTTTTCTTGTGCTTCAGCTATGTCTGAATATTCAGGGCTTGCTGTAGTAGCATAGCTGGGCTCTGGTGGTGACATACTGCCCTGGCTCTTATCTATTGTATTCTTACTCTATGTCTAGGCATTAGAGTTTGGGGTGATTACAGGTCTAGGTGTTGATTTGTGAATTTGCTTTGTTGGATGGGTGTTTTGTTTCTTGGTTTTTGTTTCCTCTTTGGTCTTCTGGTGTGTCTGGGCTGGAGTTCTGGCAGCCTGCATAGCCTCTGGTCCAGCAGGGATTCTTGGAATCTCTGCTCAAGTTAGGGGCTGGGACACGGTGATAAGTAGGTGAGGGGGAATTGGAGATAACCCAGGGGACACCAAGAGAGCGGAGGAGATCCGAGGGTTGTCAGCCTATCCGGAGTTCTGGTAGCTGATGTAGCTTCTGGTTCAGCAATAAGTCTCTTTCTGAGTTTGTCTATCTGTTCTTCTGACTGCACCTGAGCAGAGGATGTCACCTGAACTGGGGGGGGGCACAGCAACGGGAATGGGTAATGGGGAGAAAGAGGTAGAAGCAGATTAGATCTCTGGGAACTGAAGAGAATGGGAGAGTTCTGTGGGCAAGCAGGAGGCTTACCTGGTCTTCTGGCTGCTATCTCCTGTGTCTATCTTTAGGGTGCTTCTTGTCACATGGTGTCCTGAGCCATAGTCTTGCCTTTACTTCTCAGGTCCTCAGTAGTGAAAGATTCCCATTGGGAAGACTCTAAGATGCGTGAGAAGGCACTGAGCAGTGATCCGGACAGGAGAAGTCTCTTCTTGGTTCATGGCTCAATAATCAGGGCCCCTCAGAGTCTTCTTGATATCCCCACACTAAGAGAGCCCTGTCCATCTTGCAGCAATGTTCTGTATTCAAAGGAAAGCAGAGTGACGAAAGGACCTGGTTGTTTGGGCAGGCAGTTGAGACTAGCTACTGCGTGTGCCTTCTGATTGATTTTTCTAGCTAACCAGATGAACTGAGCCTTTCTCTTCATCTGTCTGAGCTTTCGGTTTGCTTTTTCAATGCCTCCTTCCCCAGAGCGATGAACACATTGTTTCTTTATGTGTTAAGACTTTGATTCTTTCATTTTATCCTTTGTTATTGGTTGTTTCTCACAGCTTCCTCTTTCATGATAGATCATGAGTCATATTATTATATAAGCAAACCCTTAATGATCAACTCTAATTCTTGGTTCATTGGGTGCATATATGTATATATGTACATGAAAATTAATTATTTAGTTTTTAAGTATGTGTGCACTGGCAATCCCACTGAGCCCTTTGATTCTCAGAAATTGCTGTCACAGCTACTCGTGGAACTCAAATCTGTGGGCAACCTGCCATTTCAGATAAAGACTGGACGTAGTTCTGATACAACTGTTGATTGCTGCTTTTCTTCACAATAACAAAGCAGCAAAGAAAGATGTAGTTGGAGCCTCACTTCCCCATCAGAAACATGAATGGTCCTTTCTCTGCATTCAGTGACAGTTCCCAATTCTCGATTTACATTTATATGCTTAAATATATGCTGTTTACAAATTGTGACTATGTAAACTCACTAAAGTACAACCTACATCATTAAAATTTGCTCAGTTGCTCTACCAAAATAACTACGTAAGCCCAGACTTAGAGTAGTTGATGACTTCCATGATGGGAACTCCTCTTAAAGACCCATTCAGTTTGTCAGTATGAGGCCACTGAAACAGAGTTGGAAAGAAATGTATAATCCTCCATTGTGCCATGCTTCTGCTGGATAGTAGAGGTGTAAGTACCCTGTGAAGACAGCGGCCATGAAATGTAATAAAATGAGCAGAATATGCCTCAAGTTGTTGAGCTACAAAACACATCTATCAATATTTTAGCAAAAAAATGTTACCATTTGAAAACACCACAGCCAGATCTGGGTTGGAATGGATTAGAATCCTCACTGGCATGTTCAAAAATGTAACTGTGGACATATCATTAAGGCCATCTAATTCAAACCTACATTTTAAACAGGTCAACTTTGAGGATTCTACTTAGCACAGTTGGTAGGGTTTGTTGGTAAAGGCCTTCAGCACTGGTAAGTTCTAAGGGGCGCCCTGTGGACTTGTGTGTTGGGCTTCTGGACTGGGAGGGAAAGCACTTGGAAATAGAATTGGAACTGATACATAGTGTGACTTTGCTCAACTTCAGGGACAACTCTGTGCTTAGCTCTGTTTGGAAAGTGTGCTTTGACAGAGACATTTAAGGGTGGAATCGAAGTGTAAGAAACGAGCTCCCTTACTGTGTGCATCAGTTGAAGAACCATTCTTCGGTATAATTTCTTTGAGAATCCTTGTCAATAGAGTTTATGTTCATATTTGAAGAATCAAAGCTTAAAAACAGGAGTTTCTTAGCCTCAATTGTATATGCTAATGGGTGACCTTAGATTTGGGGGCTAGAATCCTCTTGTAAATGTAATCATCAGAGTTCAAGGCATATCACCTATCCATTTAAAATTTCTCATTGGGGCTTCTTATTAAACTTATCATTTATTAAGAAAAATGTTTGTTATTGTGTGTGCAAGTGTATGATGTATGTGTATACACACACATGCCATTCTGCATGTATGGAGATCAGAGAACAACTTAGCGAGTAGGTTCTCTCCTACTTTTACATAGATTCTGGAGATTGGACCCAAGCCACCATGTTTGTATGACAAACATGTTTACCCACCAAGCCTTCTTTCTGGCCCTTAGCTAATATTTTAGTTCTTCCAATAAACTCTTCTACTTAAACATGAAGTTTCTGTTTGGAGACCCTTTTTACCCCACTTTTTTCTGTTGCTATATCCTGTGTCATGACGAAGTCTTTTGGAATGTAGGATTTCTATTTTTTTTTCAACCATTTCTCTGCTCTTACTGGCTCTCTTCTTCCTGGGAATTCCTTTTGCAGAATCAGAGTCCCCCGTGTTAGACCTTCTAAGAGAAAAAGGAGACTAAAGTGAGTCCATCCAATCCCTTCTTTGCAGAAAAGGAACCCAGTCCCCATCAATCAAAGACTTTAGGTCCTCACTAAAATGAGAGAAAAAAGCAGGTCAAGAAAACAGCTTTCCCCATTCCATTTGCTTTTCTCCATGGACTTTTGCAGACCAACTTAAGACAGCAGACTTCCTTTCCATAGTCTTTGGTCTTTCCTTATTAAACCCAAACTTTACTTCCTTCTTTGGAAATCTGGGGTCTTCTGTCAAGTGAAATTGATATTGTATCTTGGATAAACACTTTACCTCTTATAGTACTGTGTTTGTAGGAAAAAAAATACCCTTATACATCATAATATTAATTCAAGTAAGTGTTATTTGCAAATCAAATAAAATTCTTGAGAAAAACAATATATTACTTTATTTTATTTAAATATAAATCCAAAAGCTGTACTAGATTGACTGCTAGTAGAACTACAAAGGAATAAAAGACATACCTTTTAAAGCAAAATTTCATTAAGTCAAATCTGTTGGACCTGCTTTAGCAACAGAATCTGACTGTAGATTTGTGAATATGATATCAAATCACTCATTTGAACACAGATAGATATGTAAAGATTCAAAATACCCATTGTTTGGTGAATCTCCCAAGCCTTGTAAAAGAAGATTTTTTTTAAGTAGGTGGTGATTAACACAGAGACCCATAACTGGTCAACATGCAAAGAATCAGAGCTGTTGAGTGCTTAGTTCTAAAGGGTCATCCATATCACACCCCTTCTTCCAAGGCCCAAGGTTCACCACAGCAGAGGAGGCAGAAAGATGGTAAGAGCCGGAGGGGTTAGATGGATGTGGTAAAATGTTATGTACTGGGCATGATAGTGTAGGAACACACATGAACTTACATTCCTATATAGCAATATGGAATTAAATCAGTCTATGTCTAATTTCATGCTCGGGCATGCGCAAAACACTACATCATATTGTACATGATCATAACCCATGCTCACAAATCAGTAGCAGAAGTTCTGATTATCTCATTCTTGTCGTCTGTTGGTGGAGGGAGTAGTTGAGAATGGAAAAGGGCATGACTTTTGAAGATGTAGTAGAGAAGCCAAAAAAGACAAACACAGGGATTATCAGGTCCCCAGGGACAATTCATTCACTCAGATGTGGGTCAGAGAGAAGGGGGGGGGGTTCCAAACATTGATGTTATAGATGAAGAGGTTAAGCCCCATTGAGGTAGTGGTATTAAAAAGAATAAATAACAGGGTGATATGGTTTCCACAAGGGAATGATATTAAGTTAAGTAGTGTTCAATGTAAGTATGTAGAAGATGTCCCTAAAGAAGGGAATCATAAGCATTGAAGGAGAGAAACAACATCATGGTGAAACAATAGGGTGGTGGCAGGATTGGAATCATATAGAGGCTTTTATGACAGGAATTGGGATTTAATCAGTTATCAGTGGTTCACCCATTGCACACTAAAGCTTCAGTACATGTGTCAGATAACAGGAAAGTCTAAGACTTGTCCCATTATGTAGGTGTCCTAGCTTCATTTTTCCCAAAGAAAAGCAACTTAGGGAAGAATTGGTTTATTTTACCTCACTCCAGATCACAGTCCATCATAGCAGGGATGTCAAGGTGGCAGAGACTTAACACAGCTAGTGACATCACATCCACATTTAGGAGTCGGGGAAAGATTGCATGAGTGCTTAGTACCCAGCTAGCTCACTCTACTCTCATACAGTTCAGGGCTCCAAAGCAGGACATGGCACTGCCCACTTCCATTATGGGTCTTTTCACATCAGTGAAGGCAATCAAGACAGTGTACTACAGACACACTCACAGCCCACATTGCCCTAGTCAACCCCTCACTGAGACCCTGTTCCTCGCGGATTTTAGGTTGTGTCAAGGTGACAAATAGAACTAATCATAGAAGATGGCGGACCAGACAACTAGTATTTCATGGGTTGTTTTTGATGAAATAGGTGGTATCAGGGGGGACTAGGGGATTGGGATTTTCTGAAATAGCCCACCTTTGTCTCAGAAGGAAGGCACAGTCTTTATTGCCAAAGGCTGTTGGGTCCAAAATGACACTTGAAAAATTAGCTGAAACAAAGAACTCTGAAAGAGATGTAGAAACACTGTTCACAGGAATGATCTCTCAGAAACTCACTGTAATTTGCTTCATCTCAACGATCCATGGACATCCATGATCAATATATCATGCAAACTAGAAAGTTCTCCAACAGGCTGCAAGAAATGAGTAAGAAATATAGAAAATTGTGTTGAATCACTGTGTGTGGCAATGTCTCATGGTAATCTTTCTTTACACACAGATACCCAGACACACACACACATGTGCACACACACACACTCACATATACATGTATTTGCAGACATGGAGCTACTATAAAATATTTCTGTATTTTAAGTGACAAGACTAATTCCTTAACTGGAGAAAGTTGATGAAGCATAAATAACCTTTCTTGCATTTTATTTGTTATAGACTTGTATATGTTAGCTTTTATCTAAAGAGCATTGCTTATCTTTCTTACAGCTTGCAAGTGATAACAATTCTATCTCAAACAATGTATTGGAGTAGATAGTTGTACACTTCTATTTAACTTAGAATGTAGACCAAATGACAATAAACAAATCTTTTTATAGTTGTAAATTCTAGATCTCAGTGAGAGGGAGTTGGATCATACTTTAAACACAACTTCTGAGCTGTAGGAATTGTTACACTGAACTTTTAAAAGTGTTTTTAAAATTATTTTATGTGTTTGGATGTTTTGTCTGAATGTATATTTGTGCACTGTATGTGTGTTGAGTCCAAGGAGGCTAGAAGAGGACGTTTGATCCCCTGGAACTGGAGTTAGCCACTTTGTGGGTAATGAGAAATAAACACCATCCTCTGGAAGAACAGCCAGCATTCTTAACCACTGAGCCATCTCTACACTGAATTTCTTTTCATTATTTATTTCATTTTTGAGATTGTAATTACATCAGTTCCCCTTCCCTTTTTCCCCTCCAAACCCTCCCCCATACCCCTTCTTGCTTTCTTTCAAATTCATTGCTTCCACTTTCATAAACATGCATATTTATTCCTAAATGTAGCCTGCTTGGTTGTAGGATGTTACTTGTATTTGCGTTTTCAAGGCTGAGCATTTGACACTTGATAGCTGGTGTGTTCTTCTCTGGAGAAAACCATTTCTCTGCATTCTTTAGTGGGTCTTTGTGTTGAATCTTCATGGTCTTTTCCTGTCTGCTTTGGCATGTCTATGGGAGTCTTGCTTTTGAAACTTTACAAGCATAGCTTCTGACTTTACTAGGAGACACAATCTCACAGCTGTGTCCCTGATCCTCTGGCTCTTACAATCTTTCTGCTCCCTCTTCTGCAAGGTTCTCTGAGCGTTAGGTGTGGGTAGATGTTTCCATTAGGACTAACCTCCACAGCTCAGCATTTTGATTGGCTGTGGTTTTTCTGTAATGATTTCTGACTATTGCAAAGAGATGCTTTCTTGATGAGGGGTGAGGACTACATTTATCTCTGGGGGTAAGAGCAAACATTTCACAAGTAGTTAGGGATTATGCTGGTTTAGTAACATGGTTGAGGTTCTCCTCCAAGAAGCATGACTTCAGTAGTTTGGGGTAGCTGGCTAGGTTCCCAGTACTAGGAAAGTTTTTCCTTTTGTTGAATGGGTCTTAAGTCCAATTAGAGAGCTACTGGCTACTGCCAAAGTATACATGGCACTATTGTACCCCTGGGTTATTATGCTATGTTGGTCACTGTTGTGGTTCATATATCTATCATAGCTGGGTAGAACTGATGGTTGTTTCAACACCTCCTTCAGAAGCTTGCATAGCACCTTCTGGTCCCATGAACTCTAGCCCTCAGGGAGAAAGCATTCAGGTCAGTTCCGTCTCAGAGGCATCTGAAGTGCATGTCATCTTTAGCAGTAAGGATTTGCCTTCTATCTAGGGGCCAACCAACAGCAAAGCAGCAGACTGTAATGTTTTAGGAGTTGAAAACCTCGACCAGCAATACAAAAAAAAAAGTGCTTCTAATGCCTGGTGTGGTT
Organism: Ondatra zibethicus; assembly: GCA_004026605.1. Classification (NCBI taxonomy): domain Eukaryota; kingdom Metazoa; phylum Chordata; class Mammalia; order Rodentia; family Cricetidae; genus Ondatra; species Ondatra zibethicus. Next base: position 40,308 of record PVIU01009179.1, read on the forward strand.
TTTGTTACAGGGTCGTTGGCTCTGGGGAGCAGCATTCTCAGCCTAGATGAGAGAAATTCATTAAAACTATGTATGTATATTTTTGCACAGGCGTGTGTGTTGTAGATTTTTTTTAAAGGAAGATAGTTAATAGAACAATTCCTTCTGACTTTTTCAGACATCTTGTTTTCATCCTTTCTCTCCTTCTGAATTTACCTCTCTTTCCGTCCCCTAACAGGGCTTCCCTTTCCATTTTCCCATCAGGTATTTGAACCCTGCTATTTCCTTCTCTATTCTTTTCCACTTCCCTACACTGGCATTGGGCCTTTTTTATTTTTGATTTCTGTAGTTATTCCATGATATGTACTCATATTTGAAGATTTTGAGTTAGGAGTCTCTGATGAGAGAGAACATGTAATGTTTGTTTTTTTGGAGTCTGGGAAATGTCAGTCAGTTTGATCTTTTTGAGTATCATCCGTTTACCCACAAATTTCATGATTTAATTTTTTGTCAACAGCGGAATGGTAGGTATTGCATAGTATATGTATATGTATTGGATTTTCATTATGTATTTATCAATTGAAGGACATTTGGTTTTTTTTATTTTCTCATTTCTGAGATGTTGTGTAGCAATGAACATAACTGATCAAGGATCTGTGCAGTAGAATATTGAGTCCTTTATGCATATGCTAAGGAGTTACAGTATAGCAGGATAATATGGTAGATTTATTTTTACATCAGGGAATGAGGGTTCCCTTTTCTTATATACTCTTTAGAATTTGCTGTTTGTTGGTCTTCACCATTCTGATTGGATAAGATGAAATCTCGAAGTTGTTTTGATCTACATTTCCATAATTTCTAGGGTGGATGAACATTTTTTGAAGTATTTCTTAGGCATTGTTCTTTTCTTCTTTTGAGAACTCTCTGTTCAGATCCTGGCCCATTGTTTTGAATGCATTTTTTTCAGTTCTTTATCTATTCTAGCTATTAGCCCTCCGTTAGATGTACAACTTTCATTCTATGGGCTTCTTCTTCACCTGGTTGATTGTTTCTTAAGTTGTTTAGAAACAATTTAGTTTTATAAAATCTTACTTGTCAGTTATGGGCCTTATTTCTGTTTAGAAGGGCATTGTGTCTCTCTATATTAGAAGGGCATTGTGTATCTCTATATTAGAAGGGCATTGTGTATATCTATATTAGGAGGGCATTGTGTATATCTATGTTAGAAGGGCATTGTATATATCTATAGTAGAAGGGCATAGTGTATCTCTATATCACATAGACGCCACCTATGTTTTCCTCCATCAGTCTCAGTGTTTCAGGTCTCAGGGTTAGGTCACTGATCCGTTTAGAATTACTTTTTGTGAAAGTGACAGACACAATTTTAATGTCATTCTTAGCACCATTTGTTGAAGGTACTTTCTTTTTTCCAGCTGCTCTTTTGGTCAAATCTTGAACAGCTGAAGCTATGTGTGCTTGTGTTTGGCTCTTTGATTTTGTCTGATAGGTCTACATGTCTGTTTTTTTGTGCCAGTACCATATTGTTTTTATTACTACAATCTGTAAACTCGTCAAACATACTCCACTAGTCACAGCCAATACACCATCTCAGTCTTCTCTGCCATCTTGATTTCACTCCTAGGCCCAATCCATACCCTTCCTTATACCTCAGCCTGCTCTACCATATCAGACAAAAGAAGTCCACGTGCCCAGATCTCATCACAAAATGTAAATAAGATGAAAGATCAAACCAATATCTTCTTGCCCAAACCTACCAATCCTGTAGAAATGTTTGTCAATGAGAATGACATTGATGGATCCCAGGATACAGAACTTAAAAGAACAATCATAAATTTCATCAAAGAATTCAAGATTTAAACAAAGTACAAAGAAATAAAGGAGAAAGAACATACAGAGAATAAATACCTGAGCAACACCCAAACATAAACATAAGACTGATGGAAACGAAGAAGAGAAGTCAGGATTTGAGAATGGAGTTCAGAAAGGAGATAGAAACATTGAAGAGGACCCAAGCTGAATGAAATGGAGCTGAAAAATCCAACAGCCCAACTAGAAAACTCCATGGAAAGCCTTAATGCAAAATGAACCAAGGAAAAGATAATATCAGAACTGAAAGATAAAATGGAGCCTTAAACCAAATAAGCAAAGAATTTGACCCAAACAAACAAACAAAACAAATACAACAACAGAAAAACAAGAGAGGAACATACAGGAAATGTGGGATGTTGTGAAAAAGCCCAAATTCTCAAATTGTATGCATGGATGAGGGAGAAGAAGAATAATCCCAAGTCATGGCATCGACCAGATCTTCTACACTGAATTTTCAACACTGAGAGTATTTTAATATAGATAATCAGCCTCCTGCAACTATATAAACATTGTACAGAGTAAATGTATTGAATCATTGTGCCTAAGATCTTCCAAAGTTAATGGCCAGTTTTTAAAGGATTAGATATAGGTTTTGGATTTTACCTATTTTTTTCAATAATTTTTCTGCATTTAATTCAAAAGGGAAGGAAGAAGAAAGAAGGAAAGAAATCACAACTCCACCACATGCGAGGAGATTATTTAAAGATGCACGAGAAGGTGAGTGTTCTGCAGCATTAGCAAAGGCCGAAGGCACTCGTGACTGATGCTCCACCCTTCCAGGTTCCCTGAGGCACAGCATCTTCTGGTCTGGGAACCTAGAAAAGAGACAGCTGTCAAGCTTTCTTAAAGGAGACAAGAGGCTCAAGGCCAGAAAAGGGAGGGAAATGAGACCAACTTCATCTCTGTTGGCAGATCCAAACACTTTGATGTGTGTGTGTGTGTGTGTGTGTGTGTGTGTGTGTGTTTGTGTGGATGGTGTGTGTGTGTGTACTCTTTGTTCATATGTGTGTGTTCTTTGTTCATGGGTGTGTGTGAGTGTGTGTGCATGTGTGTGGGTGTTTGAGTTTTTACTTTTGTGGACTTGTAGGGGAAGTGACTTTGTCAGCCTAACCATGCTACTCTGAAATTTCCACCGTTTCTAGCTTCCTTCCTTTCTGGTGTTTTTCTGTGTGTTGTTCTTTATTTGGTTGGTTTTGTTTTTGGAAGAATACACAAGATGACTTTCACTTTATAGGTCAGTGTATAATGTACTTTCAGATTATCCTTTTTTAAAACATGCTACTCTCTGTCTCCCCTCCCCCTTAATTAGTTCCTTTCGTTCCCCTGACAATGTTGTTTCTATTTTGATGTCATCAGTGCACACATACTATGTGTCTATAATGTCTAGAAGAGAGAAAACATCTTTGCTTGTCTGATGGTGGCTAACCTGACTTGCTCTGGTTAGCTCTAGTTGCATCCAGTTTCCTTCATAACTTTATTCTCATTCATGGCTGAAAGAATTCCATATACAATGTAAAACACATTCCCTTTATCCCTTTGTCAATAGACACCTAAGTTGGCTTCAAGACTCAGCTGCTGTGAACAATGCTTTAATAACCATTTCACATTTCTTTTACTTGAGAAACATGCCTGCCAGTTCAGCAGAGAGCTTTGCTCCAGTCTCCGTGTTTCCCTTTGCTGGTTTAAGATTTAGTGCCCTTCCTCAGGTCCACGAGTAATTAGCAGTTTGTGTTTCAGTTGTACAGATCTGTGAGTGTTGGCTGAATTCTCATTTAAATGTGACCTTTTTTTTTGCTGTTGATTATATTGACAAGAATTATGGGGAAAGTGATGATTAGTTTATGGGATCATCTTGGACACAATTTTAACCTCTACTTAGTAGACAAAACTTTTGCGTGACCAGTTTTCATGGGACTGACTTCAGTTTGAAGTACACAGCCTTTTTTAAGATACAGGATACAGCTCCTCTGTTACAAAGAAACTGCAACCGAAGGGTTAAGCAACATTGTAAGACAGAGAATGACTCATCTATAGTAATAACAGGTCTACAGGCAAAAACCTTGTTCCTCTGTCATTATGGAAGAAGCTTCTATATGTGTAAAGGTGGAAGAGGTTTGAAAATGACCCACTAAGAGGCAATTTCTGTAAAGGTATTTCCAGGTTTCATTACATGTCATTGGACTCTAACAGGATATCTGGATTTACCACCCCATTTATAAGATGGGTGCGGATACCCCTGTTTGTATCATTTTCTTTAGCCAGACAGAAGCAGAGGAGCACCTGCTTGGTTTATTAGTTGAACTCTTAGCAGCAAGGAGAACTTACAAGGGTTCCACAGGACACAGACATCAGTGCTTTGATTCTGGAGCAGAAGGAACTGCATTTAAATCTCCGTTTTACCACATACTAACTGCGTGACAGGGTAATTACTTAATCTTTAGTGTCTCCATTTTATCATCTGTAAAACAGAGATAGTAATAATTGTTAACTTCAAATGTCATCTCAACATGCAGTTTGATGGTTTGCAGTACACTTGCAAGTGTGATCTGTCACCGTTGCACAGTTCCACAACTGGCTTGTCAATCTCCGAGAAAATTCCAAATACATTAGCAATCCTTCCTTCCCTCCCTCCCTCCTTCCTTTTCTCCTAATTTTCTCCCTCCCTCCATTCCTTCCTTCCTCCCTTTCTCCATTCTCCTTCATCCCTTCCATCCTTTTTCTCTTCTTCTTCCCTTTGTTCCTTCCTTTCTTCCCCTCCTTCCTGCTTTCCCTCCTTCCCTTCCTACACAGGACCTCACTCTGTAGCCCAGGCTGTTTTTGACCTCAGTATGAGTGATGATTTGAATGAAAAAGGCCCCTAGAGGCTCAATAATTTGAGCACTGGATCATCAGTGGGTAGAGCTGTTTGGGAAGGTAATGGGACCTTCAGAAGGTAGAGCCTTACTGGAGGAGTGTGTTACTGGGCAGGCTTTGAGAACATATAGCTCATACAGCGGGATTCCCCTCTGTATGCTGTAAATATCATTGGTTAGTAAGGAAACTGGTTTGGCCTGACAGGGTAGAACAGAGTTGGGTGGGGAAAACTAAACTGAATGCTGGGAGAAAGGAGGATGGAGTCCAGAGAAACCTTGTAGCATCACTAGAGACAGACACTGGGACTGGGTAAGCCACAGCCACATGGCAACACACAGATTACTAAAAATGGGTTAAATGAAGATATAAGTGTTAGCCAATAAGAAGCTAGAGCTAATGGGCCAAGCAGTGTTTTAAATAATATAGTTTCTGTGTAATTATTTTGGGTCTGAGCTGCCAGGCAGCCAGGAAATGAACAAGCAGCCTCCTCCAACAACAAATTGGCATGCCAACATGGTCAACTAAATCTACGTACAGCCTTAGAGGGCTTGGGAAGGAATTCTAGACACTAAAAAACAAAGTTTGGCTGCATTTATTTTCCCAAATGGGCTTTGCTTGCTGGTGGCATGCTGTGGCTCCTTTAATAGAGGTTTTCTTGATTCAGTGGTAGCAGAAAAAAAAAAAAGCCATGGCTTTGAAATGCCGGCTTTCTCAGCCATGCTCCCAGCACAAACTCTGACTCTTTCTGGAGATCCAGCTATGGAGCACTTGAATGGGGTTTGTGGGCCTGGATACTTGTATGCCTGCTTGGGAAAGTAGCTGAGACCATGCCTGCAGCTCAGCGCCCTCTGCCTGGGCAGGTGGCAGGATCAGGTCTGCTAGGAGTGCACAGGCAGGGGAGCATGGCGGATTCCTGCCACCATACACAGAGATATTTCCAGGCCATGCAATGCTCTGCATGGCATATTTAGCTATTACTCAGATAAAAAGAGTTTATGTGCTGCATGCTCATTCTCAGAGTTAAAGTGCTGAGCACGGCTCCTACCTGGCAGTCCCAGAGCTGGCAATAATGAATGATACCTCTGCCATTTTGAAGGTAGAGAGAGGGAGAACAGCACCCAGGGCCACTGCAACCAAGTGCTTCCATTTTAAAGGCTCTTCAAAGACAGAAAAGAATTACAGATATACAATAGGACAGATTCAGACATAAAAGAACTCTAAATGAGTCATGGTATTGGATAAATGTACACAGGCTTGGGAGAGAGAAGAAAAAGAGTATAGGGAGTTATAAAAAGAAATAAATGGCTTATAAAGAAACAAAGTCTTTAAAGAGACAGAGTACAGATAGCCATAGATTAAAAGAGTAAAGATAATAGAATAAATATTAAAAGGTAATAGAGTAAAAACAAGCCACATAAAGATGAAATATACACAGATAGTCCTGATTATATATATTATTGTGTTTTCTTTAAATTTTTTGACTGTTAAAGAGTTAAGTACAGAGAGACATTTCATTGTACAGGCTGCTAAGCTAAACCATCATATATATTTTAAAGGTATCATGACTTCAGAATTTGGGTCTAAGGATAGACCTTTGGAAAAGAGATTCTTCTTTTGTTTCCACAGAGGATGAGAACCTGTGGAATACTTCCAGACTAATGTGGTTTGATGGACCAAGACCCCCTGAAAGGTTGCCGTAAACACTCCCCAAAAATTACTTCACCCAACAAAAAGCAGGAAGCAGTTTGGAGAAAACTAAGCCCATATTCCCAAATATTGTTTGTAAATATTCTTTACATTTAAAGGGGAATATGCTATAGAGATTTGCATTGATATGGATCTTGGTTTATTGATACAAATTTAAGCTCAATTTTGTTATATGTATATTTCTGTTCTTGATTAAGCTATTGTGTGTACAGCTCACTTGAAAAATGTAATGCATAATTAAGAAATATAGGTTAATAGATAATCAATTCTAGATATATAGAGATAGTTTTCCTTAGTTATGATAAAAGATAAAGTAGATATAAATATTTTAACTATAATTCTTGCTTGATAACTATTTTGTTATATGTAATTTTACTATGTTAAAGTTAAAGTTAAATTTAAACAGAAAAAGGAAGGTGATGTGGGATTCCCCTCTGTATGCTGTGAATACCATTGGTTAATAAAGAAACTGGCTTGGCCTGATAGGGTAGACCAGAGCTAGGTGGGGAAAACTAAACTGAATGCTGGGAGAAAGAAGGATGGAGTCCAGAGAAGCCATGTAGCCCTGCCAGAGACAGACATTGGGAACTTTACTCAGTAAGCCACATCCATGTGGTGATACACAGGTTATTAGAAATGGGTTAAATTAAGATATAAGTGTTAGCTAATAAAAAGCTAGCGCTAATGGGCCAAGCAGTGTTTTAAATAATATAGTTTCTGTGTGATTATTTTGGGTCTGAGCTGTAGGGCAGCAGGGAAATGAACAAGCGGCCTCCTCCAACAACATATAACCTCATCACACCATGCAGTTCACCCACTGTGCTTCTGTATGTGTATTAGAAAGATGACCACTCAGCTTCCTGTTTGCTTTCACAGGCCTGATGCTTGCTGCCATAACTATTTTGATGGGCGTTTATCTCTCTGAAATGATAAGCCAAAATAAACCCTTTCTTTCATAAATTGTTTTTGACCATGCGTTTTATCATAGCTATGAAAGGTTGCTAAAACACTATGTAATCCTAATGGGCCCAAATCAAATTTGAAGTGATTCTCCAGCCTTGGCCTCCCAAGTGCTAGGATGACAGTGTCAGCCACCATGCTAGGCTGGTGATCATTCTTTGTTTCCCCCATTGACTCTGGCTTCTGGCAACTAGGAATCTGCTTCCTAGCTCTGTGGACTTGCCTGTGTTGGACATTTCATAGATGGAACCCTATAGCATGCCGCCATCACTATGCATTCTCATTCAACACAGAGCTTTTCAGTTTCATTCCTGTTCTTGCTTGTGCTAGGACATCATTTTTTTGTGTGTGACAGAATCACATCCTATAGAATGAATATCTATGTTCAAGCTTGGTTTAGGCATTCATCTATTGAAGAATTTCTGAATTTTGTTTCCATTACTTTATAAAGAATGCTTCTGTAACACTGTACAAATTATTATGTGGATTTTAAAAAAATTCTCTTGAGTATATGACTAGGAGTGGAAGAGTGAGCCCAAGTTAAGTTTTGAGGACCAGCCAGTTTTCCAAAGCAGACACGGTATATTGATTGCCAGAAATGCATATGAGCTCCAGCACCACTGTTAGTCAACTGTCACAGCTGTCCCCCCACAGGCATGGATTGGGTAGAGTGTTACTGTGTTTTGATTTGCATTCCCGATGTCCAATGACAGGATTGTCTACTCATGGATTTACTGTACATTTGTGTTTTCTCTCTGTAGAAACAGGGAAAAATATGTTTAAACTCTGGCTGTTGAAATAAATGATCTGTTCTATTGTTGGGATTTAGGAATTCTTTACATCTTCTAGAGACAAGTTCCTTGTCAATCTATGAAATGCCAATATTTATTCTTGTTCTGTGGTTTCTTTTTATTATTTCTTGAGCCAATCCTTTGAAGCACAACCTATACCAATTTTTATAAAGTACAATTTATTTACTCCTTCTTTCATTGCTTGTGTTTTCAGTAGTATCTAAAAACTTCTCACCCAATTCAAGATCATTTAAATTTCCTTCAACACTTTTGCATCTTTAACATGTTTAGGTTTTTGTTAGGTCCATGTCTTAGCTAATTTTATATGCCACAAGTACATATACAACTTACTTCTTGTGCATTTGGATATCTAATTTTTTAGCAATATTTGTTTGAAAGGCTATCCTTGAAGCTGAAGAGATGGCTCAGGGGTAAGAATACAAACCGCTCTTGCAGACGATTTGAGTTCATTTTCCAGCACCCACACTGAGATGCTCACAAGTGTCTATAACTCAACTCCATGGGATCCAACGTCCTCTTCTGGTCTCCTCAGGCACCAAAGCACCTGCACTCACATGCATAGCATACACCCTTTCACAGACACACATGCACACATGTAATTTAAAAAAATTAAAATAAATCTTTAAATATAGACTATTCTTTCAGCCTTAAGAATAAGTGTCCTGACACTCTTTCAACCATTCAGTTATTTAATTATCATATTTAATGATTGTTTCTAGACAATTCTTTCTATTCCAGTTGATGTGAATCTGTTCTATACCAGTACCACACCTTCTTGACTATTATAATGATGTAGTAAATTCTGACTTAAGGAAGGATGAGCCTTCCAACTTTGCTATTCTTTCCAAAATGACTTAGCTAGTCCAGGTCCTTTCCATTTCCATGTTTGTTCAAAAATATCACCCATGAGCTTGATAGGATTTCAATAAATGTGTATAGATCAAACAGGAATATTTACCTTTTAATAATATTAAATCAATTAGTTCATGAGTACAGAACATCTGCATATTTATTTTTAACCTATTTCAATAGTTTTTGAATTTTCAAAATAAACTCAGTTTTGAACTCATCTTTTTAAAATTTATCCTCATTTTTTTTGTCTTTGAACATAAACTGGATTTGTTATAGACAACACATTGCTCCAAGCCACCTGGGCTACACAAAACCTTTTCTCAAAACCAAAACAGGACAAGAAAAATCACAATCCAACAACATGTTATCATCATCATCATTATTATCATCATCATTAGTTTTATTATTTTGATTTTCAGGTGTTTCTGTAAGGCATTTTGTCAAGGCAAAGAGAAGGGTGGTGATTACAGGCAGGTTGCTGACAATCCTACCATCGCCCTTACTTCCTGTTTGTGTAGTCTTCAGGAAAGACAAAAGGTATGACCTTTGAACCCTCTCAGCTCTCTCTGGGGTTTGTACAAAGCCATGGGCTTGCATGCATATCCTGTGGAAAGTGCACGGCCATTTAGATTTACAAGGACACAGCAGAACTTGACAGTTTTTCATGATATCTTTTCCTCGGATTTGCCTCTTATGGTTCCTTAGTTATTTTTGCACCAAACATTGTAACCATGTCAAGAAGCTTTAGTGTAAATCAATTGCTGCTGGCCCTTTATTGATAGATGCTCCCAGAGAAATTCTGGTGTGCACTGGCTCTGGTCATGAACACAGCCTTCTATGTGGGAATTTCTAGGGAAGTACAGGGTAAGTAATTGCAATTCCAAGGGCAATGTGTTTTGGGGAGGGTTCCTAATCCAATTTGCTTCCCTTGGAGTTTGAGGATGATTATTTTATTGTTTTTGCAAGGATATTTGTTTTCAAGGAAGTAAGGAGAGGAGAGTGGGTAAAGTGAAATTAAAATGACACAAAACTTGATGTCATTATCGAGACTTAGCCATTCCCCCCTCCAAGGTTAAACTCCCTTCTAGTTGTTGCAAGACCCATTTCTAGGAATCTGGAGACTATGATTTGACGCCTTCCCAGGTGTTCTCATTGCTTCTGGGAAGCAGTGGGTTTTCAAAGGGTTATTCTCAGCCCTGCCTGCTTATTTACTTCCTGTGATTCTCATCAAATGTGCTGTGCTAATTAACATAAATTGTAAAGTACCTGGAATACAGCAAATTATATTAGTGAATTTATCTTGAGTTCAGCTGATCTGAGTCTGCTGACCTAGAAATAAAAAGGCTATAGTTTTTCTCATTTATAGGAAAAAAAATTTTTATAGTCCAGATTTTGTAAAACTCAGCAATAGCTCTGGATTTTTATCTCAGTATGTGGGGATCTTTACGGAATCATGAACTCTTTACTTTTTCTTTCATTTCCCATGAAGACTTGCCCAGTTTACACAGGATTTCTGGTCTGACCCAAATCTGCCCCTAGAGCCCACTGCTTTCCTGTTTCCAGTCACCTATGCAGAGTTTAAAGCTTTCATTTTCAAGATCTCAAAACTAAAGGGGGAGTGTTGGTAAGAATACCAGTCCTCCACACATACAGATAGGCACAATAATAGCCTGACTCAGTAGGCTGCACACATATTATATGTGTATACTGTGCATACTTATATATGTATGTAGCAGAACAATGATAGAACAAGAGGTCATGAATAGGAGAGGGACTTGGGACATAAAAAGAGTTGAAGAACAAAGAGATGGTGGAAATGATGTAAATACAGAATACAAATGTATCAAAGTCTCAAAAACTAACATTTTAAAAGAAAAATAATATAAATTATGTTACATTAAGTAAAAAATTACAGAGATCAAGAGTTTTTGTTCATGTAAGAGCCTAGATATTTGCTGTGGTCCTATTTGGAAAAGTCACTTGCCTGTTTAAATGGTGTAAGACACAATTAATATATACAAAGACACATCTATTTACTCTCTATCTTTGTCCACTTGGGAGGGGATGCTAGCAACTATTGTCATGCATTTGGACATTCAACACTTGGAAGTACAGTTATATTGACTGACGATGCTGAATTTGCAAAACACATGGGTCCTTAGGAAGTAGAATATTATTTGATGATGACAATAGATGCGTATCTGTCTGCATTTTACCCAGACCCTGGATCCATGTTTCATTGTTTCATACTTTCAGATAAAGAAAAAACAAAACAAAACACTTAAGTGTTCTCATAGAGATTCAGGAAGACGATTTACACACCAGGACAATGGTACATATCATCTGATTGGTTACCAGAGTTCTGTTTTCTATGTCACTTTTGCATTTGTGTTCTAGATCTTTTTTTTTTAACTAATGAATTAATATAGGCAGGTTCTAGTCTGTAATGGTGTTTTGCCTTTCTTTCAAGATCTGAGAGTTTCCTTTATTTATTTATTTTTCATCTGGGAACTTAAAGACTAGGGAGACTGACATCTGAGTTCTATTCCCAGGACCCACATATTGAATGAGAAGAATTTACTCTGGTCTCCACATGTCCTTAATTCACACACACACACACACACACACACACACACACACACACACACACTAAACAAACAAACAAACAAACAAAATGTGCCACAGAATGTTGTGGCTTAGAACTACATGTTCTAATTTCTCCCAGGTGAGTATTCAGAGGTCTTCTTGTCTTAACTTTCTTCTTGCCTAAGTGACTCAAAGCTATTTTTAGATAGGGTAATTGGGCTTTTTTTTGATATTTATTGAGTTCTACATTTTTCTCTGCTCCCCTCCCTGACTCTCTCCTACCCCCTTCAACCCTCCCCCAAGGTCCCCATGTTCCCAATTTACTCAGGAGATCTTGTCTTTTTATACTTTCTACTTCCCATGTAGATTAGATCTATGTAAGTCTTTCTTAGTGTCTGCATTGTTGTCTAAGTTCTCTGGGATTGTGGTTAGTAGGCTGGCTTTCTTTGCTTTATGTTTAAAAACCACCTATGAGTGAGTACATGTGATAATTGTCTTTCTGTGTCTGGTTTACCTCACTCAAAATAATGTTTTCTAGCTCCATCCATTTTCCTGAAAAATTCAAGCTGTCGTTATTTTTTTCTGTTGTGTAGTACTCCATTGTGTAAATGTACCACATTTTCCTTATCCATTCTTTGGTCGAGGGGCATTTAGGTTGCTTCCAGGTTCTGGCTATGACAAACAATGCTGCTATGGACATAGTTGTGCACATGTCCTTGTGACATGATTGAACATCCTTTGGATATATACCCAAAAGTGGTATTACTGGGTCTTGAGGAAGGTTGTTTCCTAATTTTCTGAGAAATCGCCATACTGACATCCATAGGGGTTGTATCAGCTTGCATTCCCACCAGAAATGAAGAAGTGTTCCCTTTACCCCACAACTTCTCCAGCATAAGTTGTCATCAGTGTTTTTGATCTTGGCCATTCTTACAGGTGTAAGATGGAATCTCAGAGTTGTGTTGATTTGCATTTCTCTGATGACTAAGGATGTTGAACATTTCCTTAAGTGTCTTTCAGCCATTTTAGATTCCTCTGTTGAGAGTTCTCTGTTTAGGTACTCCATTTTTTTTATTGGATTATGTGTTCTTTTGGTGTCCAATTTCTTGAGTTCTTTGTATATTTTGGAGATCAGATCACATCTGTCTGATGTGGGGTTAGTGAAGATCTTTTCCCATTCTGTAGGCTGTCATTTTGTCTTGTTGCCCATGTCCTTTGCTTTACAGAAGCTTTTCAGTTTCAGAGGTCCATTTATTAATTGTTTCTCTCAGTATCTGTGCTGCTAGGGTTATATTTAGGAAGTGGTTCCCTGTGCCAATGCATTCAAGTGTACTTCCCACTCTCTCTTCTATAAGGTTCAGTGTGGCTGGCTTTATGCTGAGGTCTTTGAACCATTTGGACTTGAGTTTTGTGTATGGTGATAGATATGGGTCTATTTTCATTCTTCTGCATGTTGATATCCAGTTATGCCAGCACCACTTGTTGAATATGCTTTCTTTTTTCCATTTGATATTTTTTGCTTCTTTATCAAATATCAGGTGTTCGAAGATGTGTGAATTGATATCCAGGTCTTCTATTTGGTTCCATTGGTCCTCCTGTCTGTTCTTATGCCAATACCAGGCTGTTTTCAGTACTGTAGCTCTGTAGTATAGTTTGAAGTCAGGGATTGTGATGCCTCCAGAAGTTCTTTTATTGTACAGGATTGTTTTGGCTATTAGATAGGGTAATTGGTAATTCTAATAGTCAACTTGACCCGACCTTAAAGCATCTTGAACCATTTGGGAAGAGAGTCTTAATGAAGGATTACATAAATCAAGTTGGCACAGTTATAAAGAATTTTCTTAATAGAATTAATTAAAATGAGAAGATCCACCTTGAGTGTGGGCAGTTGCCATTTCATGGTCTGTGCTCTGAAAAAGAGTGAAGGAAGTGAGCTGAGCAGATGTGCAGCTGAGCTGAGCAGGTGCACATGTGAGCTGAACAGGTGTCCACGTGAGCTGAGCAGGAGCACATGTAAGCTAAGCAGGTGTCCACATGAGGTAAGTAGGTGTTCACATGAGCTGAGCAGGTGTTCATATGAGCTGAGCAGGTGTGCATGCACACACTTATTTCTCTCTGCCCGGTACTGTGGGTGAGTAGCTGCTTCGGTTCCCAGCTTGCCTTCCTCACGGTTGATGGACGGCAGCCTGGAACTGTGAGCTGAAATGGACTTTCTCCTTTAGTCTGTTTGTGGTCAGGATGCCTTGTCACAGCAACATAAATTAAACCAGTACAGACGGGGACCTAGGTCAACTTCCAAATGAATACAAGAAAGCCTGTAATTTTGATTTACCAGGAAACTAGAGAGTGGAGATTGCCCACTTACTAGCAGATGAGCTTCCCTCTTTTTGTTTCTAGAGTGGATCTTTCACAAGTACCACAGTATCATTTAAATCCCAAGTGTACAGTCTCTAATAGCCACAGAAATTCACTCCAGCGTCTGAAAAGTCTGCTTAAAGAACAGATTTTAAAGCACATGTTTAGTATTTTAGCAAGAAGGCTTTTCCTTTCAAATGTTAAATAAGAAGATATAACAGCATTCTAAGTTCATGAAATAATCAAGCTGATGAAGTTATTGGTAAAATCCTCTAAAATAGTACAAGCAACAAATTAATCTCCCTATAGCCCCAATACTAGAATCAAAATGTGAATTATGGCTTTGTTAGCTATGCTTGATGCTTAATGGCATATGGAAAAATAATATTCAGTGATATTTCCCTGAATATTTTGGTTCTTCTCCCTTTACCAAAGTGATCCATATATAACACAGGAGTGGTTTGTCTGTTATTTTTTTGTGCTTCTCCATCTCCGTATATGAAAGGCTGGCCTGAGGTTTCTCTGACTTGACATACAATAAAATTATGGCAGGTAAGCAAATATATAAGTTTTGCAATTCTAAAAAGAAATCTACAGGGAAAAATCTCTTAAAATTGGATTCGGGGGACACTAGAGCAAATAAACGCAAAACATGTGCTTCATAAATGTGGAACAATATGATGGATTTCTTTTTTCTTTTTGGCATGTGAACGTGTGTGCTGGGTGGGATGCAGGTTGAGCCCAGGAAAACAAAGGGAAAAGGAAGACAGTGGATTTGTTACTTTCCTTGCTGCTAAGCTAGCAAGCAGAGGCTGTTGAACGGCCGAGCAGCTGATTTGGGCTTAGAGGCAGCAGGCCCATCACGGCAGGGAAAGTCTGGTGACTGGCCTGACTTGGGCTGTGATGGCAGATACTTTCAAGTTCGTTTTCATCTTGATGGGCAGGCCATAGAGATCTGGGGTTAGAGCCGGAAATGTGCACACCTTCAAAATCTACCCCCACGCCCTACTTCTGTTATCTAGGGCATGTTCTCAGAGGTTCCACAACCTCCCAAAACACTGCCACTAGCTAGGATCCATATGTTCAAACCCACGAGCCTGTGGGGGGGGGGTATTTCTGAGTCGAACCTGAACAGAAAGGGTTTAAGGACAATGATTTGGATGATAATTGTCTTGTGAGCTAGGGAAACATTCAGTGGTTAGCACCAACAGCTCCTATGACCGTTTACAGAATGCCTCTGTGAAACGCAGGGTGAACATGAGTTTAACAATTTCAGTGTCTATAGCATACAGTAGTTCATACTATAGATGTCAATTAAATATTAGAAATGAGTGACATGAAAAGGATCATCACATACTGATGAACACAGGCAACGTATATTTACAGAGCACCCTAGACGGTTGCGGAGTTAGACATGCTGGGAGCCAACCCACCGTCGTAAGGGGTCCAGGCTGTTTGTACAGAAGAATCGTAAAAGAGCTCATCTGTGGTATTCTCAAAGCTATAACGTTAGACTTGTATGCCCCAAACTGTAGAAAAGGGGAGTTCTTTTTTCCCCCTCTCCTATAGTAGTCAGCAAACACTGGAGGAGAGATTTGCTCCAGGGATTAGATGGCAGCTAAAGTCCTTGGAGGGACTCTCGGGCTTGTTGGATAGTTTTCCAGGCTGTTATAATCATCAGGTAAGCATTTGTACCCTAGCTTGGTAGTAAGTTGAACTCCCTTGATAAATAAAGATGTTTGGGGGCAAAACTCTAAGGACTGTGTGGACATTCATTACATTCTTAGACCAGACATTTTATGGTTCCTTGGTGTAGAGTGATAGCTCCCCTTAGTGAGATAAAAGTGCCGAAAGCCACCGCAGAGAAAACCATTTATCATTGCCCATGTGGCCCCAAGTGTTAGACCCTTTTACCTGGCTGGCCAGACTGGCTGCTTCCTCTCACCTTTCACCTCCTAAACTAGTTAATTCATCATTCCAAATTTCATAGACCACTTGTGGGGAATTTCTGCTGGATGAAGGAGCAAAAAATATGTCACTAAAATGAATATGTAAGTCAACAAGTGCTTAGATTCTTGAATCTATTTTTCTCATGGCTCCATAATGAAGTCCAGATTTATACCTGATACATAGCTGAGGATGTAAAAGATCTTTAAATTTTCCCACATCATGAGAGAATATTCTGGGCTGCTGGAAATGGTTTATGTTTTGCTTTGGGCATTGGACATGCTGGTATATATGGGTGCTAAACTTTATCCAATGAGACACTTGAGTGTTTTACATTTCACTGTGTATATTTTTTGCTGCCATTAATAATATACAGCACTGACTGCATCTCTTGAAAATGTCTGCTGCATGTTAAAGGCATGAAACTTAGAAGATGGGGAGCAAAGCTCAGTGATAGAGCCCACTGTGTGTATAAGCCCTGGGTTAGATCCCAGCATTGCAAACACACACACTGGGGACTGAGACTGCCGAATGACTTCCTTAGGGTTATAGTCTATCTAGTGTTAGGACCATGATGAAAAGGGAAGCTCTGGAATTTGAGTTCAGCACCCAGCATCCCAAAACACATGGCTGAGGGGTTTTCCCCCCCATAACATTGGAAATCATTTTGTCAAGTAGCTACTAAATAAGCCGTCTCCCATTCTTTAAACAAAATTTCACTCTACTTATTTGCTGTTTGTTTGCTTTGTGCATGTTATGTGTGTATGTGCACGCACTGCAGCAGGTGTGTGTGTGTGCATGCACCGCAGCATGTGTGTGTGTGTGTGTGCGCACGCGTGTGCACGCATGCCGCAGCTTGTGCATGTGGAGGTCAGTGGACCACTCATATGAGTCCGTCTCTCCTTCTACCACGGGGGGGGCCCAGGGACCATATGCAAGTTTTATCAGTCTTGGTGGTAGGTACTCCTCTCTGGGGAGCCATCTCGCTCACCCGTCATCTCTGGTGCTCCTCTGATGTGATTTCCTTGCTCACAGAATGTGAGCACTTTGAAAGGGACATGGTCAGTATCTATGGATTCATCTAAGGTTAAAAATAGTTTTGTGCGAAACCCCAACCAGTTTATTAGAGTCCTGTACGCCATATGTCAATGGCAAATATTTGTTGAGAAACAGCTTCTCATTTTCAGATTTTTACTTATTTTAATGATACTGTGCACTTCCGTGTTTACCTACCAGCACTGCCTTCTGCACACAACCTAATTCAAAACATTTGTTATTGCGCTTTTTGTCAAACTAATAGATCCTCATTAAGAGAGCAAGTGATAGTGGTTTGAAATAAAAATATACATATGGGCACAGTGGCTGAGGTGCAAGTAGATAGTTAAGAAAAGCTTTTGAGAAATGAGCATGTAAGATTTTGTCTAATATTTTCATTCTTAATTATAGCTGGAAACATATGGCATATATTGAGCCTTGTGGCTCATGCCTGCAAGATCCTGGGAGGCTGAGGCAGGAGGATTGCTATACGTTTGAGGCTAGCCTGAGCTATATAAAAAAAATTTCTCAAAAAGTGAACAAACAAAACAAAACAATACAAAAAAAATCCAAAAGTAAAAAAAAATATGGCTAGTCATTTTAAAATCAGTGGTGTGGATATTATGAATCTAAAATATATGTTGTTTAGCATTCTAAAGTATGGTTTTGTAACTAAGCAATTATTTGAGAAAGGAGATGGGATTAAATTCAAAATCTCGTGTATCTTGATAATAATTACATATTGTCCACATGTCTGATCAAGCTAGCAAGGAAAGTGACTAGCACAATAGATACACGGGAGACTCCATCCGTGACAGTCTGAGCTCTGAGCTTTAGGAGCGAGGATCAGTTGGGAAAGCAGAGGGTAATAATTCCGTCTGTGTGTGCGCATGTACACTTGTAACAACACACACACTTACTTGACAAAATCCTTCACAATTGCCCACTCACTTGAAAGACAGCTCATTCATGTCCAGGGTTGGCTTGTACAAAGAGGAAACCTGGTCCAGGCTGGCTCACGAGTCTCTTCCTTGGGATATTTGATTGGAAATTTAGGTATCAGTTGGAATCTTTCTTGTGCCTGAAGCTGAAAGATAAAGTGACCGAGCCAGTGCTAGATGTGTTTTCTGTCACATGGCTCTGTAGAACAAGAGAGAAACACAGCTCAGACATGCAGATATGTCCGAGAGGAGGCAGAGGGAGTGTGCCTCCTCATTCCCATCCCTAGTTCCAGTTTATTTCATTTTGTCAGATGAGATAGGACTTTAGTAGGTTGCCCAGGCTGGCTTTAAACTCTCAAGATCCAAGCATCCCCCTGCTTCAGCTTCACAAAGATGTGGGAAAATCTCACGTCACAGCTCCTAGCCCTGATGTGCGATGTCCTTCAGTTGCCTTTAAGCGGCAAAAGCAATGGCATTCCCAGGATTCTGAAATACATTGATAATCTCATATATGTTTCGTTTCCTACAGCCAGCTCGAGGGCCTATTGTTAAAGAACCACCTTTAAAAATGCAGTGTAGTGTGTATTTGCATCTATTCGAGCACATCTAAATACATGCTCCAGAGGGGAGAAGTGAAGACCCATCTGGCTTGTTCAGTAGGTTATGAGCATCACAGTTAATGTGAAGTTGCCTGACCTCTGATGGCCCAGTGAATAGCCAGCTCGTTAGCAGCACTTCTGAGCGCTTGGTTCTGGGACAGGGGCAGAGGACATGTGGTTTAGGGATTTCTTTATTGGTGTTATTTTTAAAATAAGGGCTAATGAAGTACATGCCCGGCTCTGGGGGGAGGGGGTTCACAAGGTAAGTTTGAGAAATTACTTAACATTTTGTTCCTAAGCCCTCACCACTCCATGCATCCTTTTTAGTGTCCTTCTCTATGCAGGGGAGTTCACAGTAACTACTCACTGACTTATTTTGTCTTCTGCTGTTTTGAAGAAAACAACACACAAAACCAACCCCCAAACAGATATAACTCTTGCAAGTGCCTTAAATGAATGTTTCTGTTACTAGGCTTATTTAAGGTAGGATGGTTTCTGTATTTGTATATTAAAGATGAGACCATGAAGAACACAAAAGTACCTCACTGAGCATGCCTCCAGAGATCTGAAGAACTGGCTTGCATGTCAGCCAACCTCCCCTGAAGGAGAGTTGCAATTTCCCTCATGCATGGGTCTCACATGGCTGATGGAAACTCTTGGAATCTCTCCGGTGGCAGCAGAATCTACAAAAGCCCTGAGGTCTCTAAATGTGTCAGCTGACCTATGGAGGGTAATTCTTCTCTCTGAGTGGACGGACCACTTCCCATGCATGGAGCCTATACTCCTAGGGTGGATGAGCCCGGTGCATTTTCTTTTCTTTAGGAGAGATGCATTAATCACTGGAAGGCACCAGAGAACCATTTAGGGAGCTGCAGTACAGTTTACTAATTGGACTATCCTGATGGTGTGAGCGGGGAGTCAGCCTCATTATGGGCTTTCTCTTAGACTCGTTCTCTCTTTTCACTTGTCTACCGGCCTTTCCACTGTGGTGGTTTAGAGATCAGAGGTGGAGAAACTACCCATGGTACTTGTTCACAGTCACTGCCTTCAGGTCACTTTTGTATGCTGAATTAATATGCCAAACTGTCCCCTAAAAGCTTTGCTTTATGTGTAACCTTGTGAAGTGAATGGCATTTTCTGCCTACTTTGAGATGACTCAGTGTTGGTTTTCCATCAATAATTCATCTGCCTTTTTGCTGTTTTCTTCTAGTACTTCTAAGGTTAAGGGTGCCGCAGGAGTTTAGGCTGTGAAACACTGTTATTCTGGTAACACCAGGTTTCTAGTTTGGTGTCTTAGTTTGGTTAGAGCTGAGAGGTATCCATTTCTTAATAGAGGGAAACAAGTCAGTCTCAGAGTCAGAGGGTTGTAGCGTCCCCTCTTGGTCCTAGGCAATTTAAAAATTCCCTGCTTTAAAAGAAAATGCTACTTAGCCTAACTAATATTTATAGTTACCAGTCCCTTTCTTTGGACTATGATTATGATCTGGTCAGAACCAATAATTTTCATGTAAAAATCAGACTGCCCAGTCTAGCACTATGATGACAGAAAGGCTCTCTGTCTTTGTCTGTCTGTCTGTGTCTGTCTGTCTGCCCCATCCCATATATATGTTTTATAAACAGTGTCTGATATATCCAGCCTCAAGCTTGGTTTCTAGTTGAGGATAATCTTGAACTTCTGATTCTGCCTCCCAGCTGCTGAGCTTATGGGTGTACACCACTGTGCCCAGTTCATATGGTGTTAAGGGTTGAACCAGCTGAGGGCTTCGTGCATATTAGGTAAGTTCTACCAACTGAGCTGTATCACCGGCCTTCTGTGGCTATGTTATCTGTTATCCAAGATGGCAGGCAGAAGTCACAGGTGGCTATTGAATACCTGAAATGTAGTGAACGCACCCGAGGGCTGGGGAATGTTTGTTTATTGCTATAAACCTTGTAGCTCAGACTAGCCTGGAACTCACTATGCTGCTTGGATTGGCCCCAAAACTAGTGACTCCCATCTTGCTGAGAGCTAGGATTATGGGCATAGATCATCATGTCCGACTCCAGATTTTTAGTTGTTTGAATTTTGATCAATTTAAATTTAGGTAGCCATATGTGTTTAAGGGCTACCATATTAGATGATACAGTTTAAACATCAAGGACCTATCTCCATAAATGACTCTATCCTCCAAAAGTATTGCCATTTGAAGTAAGTTACCAGTCTCTCTGACCAAGAGGGAGGAAGGACAGTTGGGCCAGCCTATGGCGAATGCGTCCATTCACCGTCCTGCTGGAAACACTTTGTAGCATCCACTTCTTCAGAGAGACAATGAAGGCTCAGGGACACACACAGCTTGTAGTTATCGTCCGCTTCGTAGTGTACTTCTGCTTTGCACACTTAAAGAAATAAACTGAGAGCTAAGTCTTTCAGTTCAGTAACCCGCAGAACAGTGCTGGTGCTATTGCGGCTGAGGCATTTAGTTACAATGAGAGAAATGGAAAAACAGAAGTAATTTGGCTGGGCACTTGAGTCATGACAGTCTGTGTGTGTGTGTGTGTGTGTGTGTGTGTGTGTGTGTGTGTGTGTGTCAGAAGAAAACCGCCAGTCAACAGCAGTAACAGTAACAGCAGCAGCAACAACAACAAAATAGTCATTTAATGCATCAATACATTTTTAAAATATGAAGATTCTAGTTTCTTAAAGTAAGTATGATGAGTCAGAGCCATATGTGTCCTTAATCACTCAGCTATCTCCCCTGTACCTAAAATTTGGGACTTTAATTTCTTTTAAAAGAAAAGTCACTCATCCAAGTTTGCCTTCAAGTAGAAGACCCTTCTAAAGTACTGAATGATCAATACAATAAATAATATTATAAAAAGTAATATAACAAATGTTGATGGCTTATCAAAGACAGAACAAGGAGAGCTGCAAAGATCCATCTGCATTTTCTGAACCTGAGACTGTAGCTCTGAAAGAAAACAGAGCCCTTGAGGGTCCAGTATTCCCCATTAGTGCCCAGTATCCCCCCGGGTTTCTCTAGGGAGGTGCCAGTAACTCAGTAACAGCCATTACTTAAGACTGGAAACTGATTTGAGGCCGTTTGTGCGAAGATGGGAGACAAAGAAGGCTTATTGCATTGTGTGTGCTGATTTAATTTTGTTCCATCACACACTGGAATTACTGGTTTTCAGGAAACAGACTCATTCTTTTCTCTTTTCCTGAGAGTTTAAGGTGAGCTAAGATATTCTCTGGAACAAATCAAATTTTAGAATTCAGACTTCTTTGGTCGGAGTGGCGTGATTCCCTGGACAAATAAAGGGAAAGAAATGAAAGACAGAAGCCAAGGTACCTGTCTCCTCGTAGGATGTCATTACTGCTCTCGGACACAAGAGGGCAGCAGAAATTAACTCAAGATTCCTGTCTGTCATTCAGACAGGAAAACTAGACAAAATAGTTAAACACTCGCATTATGAAACCACTCACTCTTATTATATCATTGGAAAGAAAACGCAATATACACGTTTTGAAGCCATGAGGAGTGTATGGAAATCAAGGTGCATACATAATTTGAGACATTAGAACTGAAATAAGGTGAATTTGGAGTCAAGTCAGGTGCAAGTTTATGCGCATTGAGTAACCGTGGCTGAATCGCTTAGCCTCTGCTGAGTCGGAATTGTCCTGTCTGTCGGCATTCCAGAATCTCTACAAGACTCACACGAGTTAACAAGTGTGGGGTCATTTACCTCCAGCTTTGACTTCTAATGCAACCTTATCTGCTAAATGGAGACATTCCAAAGGATGGGGCAAATGTTCAGTTCTCTCCTTAAACTGCGTTATTGGGAAGATGAATCAGCACAAAAGAGACTGAAGGTGGTCAGAACATCCTCCAGGACAGGGGTACATCTGTCTTGGAAGGCTGTCACCCAAGTGGCTGTTATTTGTGGAGAATCTCGCCTCAGGGGCTGTGTTGCGCCATGTGTGCCCACCACAGTTTGCACCCGGGAGGAGCTTTGTCCCAGGCTGTTTTCTGCTTTTCTTGTCCATCCATTCTCCCCAGAAATCGTGTCCTCTCCCCGGAAATTGCTTCCCTCTCCCCTATGAAGTGGGGAAATCTAGCCTAAGCCGTCTGTCACTTCTTTGAGTTTTGTGTCTTCAGGGCTCCTGTGCTACATGCAGCATGAGTTCACGTGCAGCATGAGTAGGGGCTCCCGTGTTCACCCGCAGCATCAGTCTCTTGTCTCCTCCTAGTCTGTGTAGGGAAAGTTTGCCTCAAGAGCTCTGGTTATTAAAGCTCCGGGTGACAGAATGTTTCCTTCGCCTAGCTTCAAGAGTTTCTGTACTTCGTTATGTTCGCCCGCTGCTGTGTGCGTCTTCTTTTAAGCCAGTGTCGTACTGTTTTGACAGTGAAGCTTTGTCATGTATGTTGAAATTAGGAAGAGCGATACTACTGCCTTTTTAGTAAAAAGTAGAGTCTCATGTATCCCAGACTGCCCTCAAATTAGCTTTGCAGTGGAAGACGAACTTGAACTTCTCACGCCCCCACTTCCCGGGTGCTGGGATGACAGACTTGTGCCACTTGGCACTATACATGGTTTCTGCAGTGCTAGGGATAGAACCCAGGGCCTTGCGCATGCTAGGCAAACACTCCAATAGATGACCTACACACAGCCCCTGGGTTAGTTCTTGAAGAAGGTTTTTTTCTGTAGTTCCATGTTTTAGAAGTTTAGAATTGGTCTCCCCCCCCTTTTTTTTCTGTAAATACATCATTGAGGATTTTGTTAGAAACTGTATTGAATCTGTAGGACTTTGAGGATACCACAAGCATTTAAACAATATTAATTATTCTAACCTGTAAAGATACAATATCTTTGCTTAGCAATGTTTTCTGTAATTTCCTTTATCAATCTTTTAAAATATTCAGTCTGTGGGCCTTTTATCTCTTTGATTAAGTTTTTTCTACTATTGAGTTCTTTTTATTGATATTGTAACCGGCATTGCTTTTTAAAGATTCTTTTTGGATATTTTATTATTTGTGTGGAGAGAGGAAACTATTTATATGATTTTTTTTACTATAACTTTAGTTTCTTGGCTGAATCTCTAGAGTTTTCTCTGTGTGCATGATTTTATCATTGGAAACAGCTCTTCTTTTTCTCTAATTTGGATGCTTTAAATTTATTTTTCTTGTCTTATTGCTCTCGCTAGGATTTCTAGTGTTATGTTACACAGAAGTGGTAAGGACATGAATCTTTGCATTGTGGTGGATTTCATGTTGATTATAATGTTATCTCTGAGTTGTTGCATACAAAGCCTATATGGAATTACGATCCTATGCTGCCTGTGTTGTCAAGAGTTTTAATCATAAAAAGGAACTTTATCAATGTTTTCTCTGGATTTATTGAAATGATGTTCCTAACTTTTTCTTTCATTTTTTTAAAATGTGCTGTGTCACATTGACTGATAGGGGTTTGGCACATTTTTATATCCCAGGAGTCAATCCCACTAGGTCAGGGTATAGAGATCTTTCAGTATTCTGCCGAGTTTGGCTTGCTACTCTTTCACTAAGGAGTTTTTCATTAGGGATATTAGTTTGTGCTTTCCTTTTCTTGTGATATCTTTAGCTTTGGTATCATGGTACTGCAGTCCCATAGAGTTTTGGAAGGTTTGTCTTATTTCGTGGAAGCGTTTAAAAGAAATTAGTTCTGATTATTTTAATGCTAGGTAGAATACATATGTGAAACAATCTGGACCTGGACTTCTTTCTCTTTGCTTACTCATTACTAGTCGACTGGTTCTGATAAATTTTGTGTTCCCAAGAACCTACTCATTTTTCCTGACTACCGTGTTTGTTGGTGTCACAATGGCCTTTGTAATCTTTTTATTTCCAAGTCACCAGCTGTCGCATCTTCTTTTTCGTTTCTGATTTTCTTTGCTTGAGCAGTTCCTCTCTCTTTTTATTTTTAATCTGGCTTAGGGTTTGTTAAGTTATGTTTCTTCAAAGGGAACCAACTGCTCTTTGCTACTTTTTTCTATGTTTAAATTCAAGATTTGATTTAATAACGCTAATATTTATTACTTCTTTTTTCTCTGCTAAGTCAGATATTACCTTTTTTTCTTCAGTTTCTACTTCCTTAAGCTGTGAAGTTAGATTTTTTAAATAATTTATTATTTATTTTATGTGCATTGGTATGAAAGTGTCAGATCCTCTGGAACTGGAGTTGCAGACAGTTGTGAATTGCCATGTGGGTGCTGGGAATTGAACTCAGAACCTCTGGAAGAGCAGCCAGTACTCTTAACCACTGAGCCATCTCACCAGCCCGTGAAGTTAGATTATTTAGGACTTTCCCTCCAGTTTTTTCACAGTATCTATATCTATGATTATAGTCTTCTTTCTCATTGTCTCTCATCTCCTTCCCATCTCATTGAACCCTGACTAGACCGGAACCTGAGGCACTTCCTTCTTACTGGCTGGCTTTCACAGTGTGGGACAGCAATATGCAAACTGTCTATTGGGAGGAGACAGTCATCAACAGTCTTACTCAGTGGTGGGTCCTGACAGGTACAGTATCAGCCTCCCAGGTAGATGTACCCATGGAAATAGTGGCATAGCTATTATGGGAGTAACTAACTGCCTGTTTATCATTGGATTTTAGGCCAGCTGTACAGAGGAATTCATTACTGGTACTGTAAACCTGGCCAAAGTTTGTGGCTTGGAAAATCACAGTCTGGAGAGAGGAACAAATTGCTATTGTTCTGCTATATAACATGATGTCAAACTGCCTTCTAAATATTTATGCCTATACCCATAGAGTAGTTCTTGTTCAGAGAAATATCTGCTTAAAGTAACCAATGGTTAATGCAGAGACTCTAGCCTATGAAAGTCCCAGGGCAAGAGACTGTTGAGTGCTCAGCCCTCAATAGGACAGCTAGATCACCTCCTTCAAGGCTTAGGGAGCATGGCAGAAGCTTCTCTTGGGAAGGAAAGAAGGAATGCAAGAGCTCTATGATTGGAGGGGTGCACTGAAAAGCAGCCTTCTGGACATGAGATGGCTACTGCACACATAAAGCTAAAGCAGCTGTGCTTACCTGCAGGAAAATGGACCATCATGGATCTGAGAAAGGCTCAAAAACCCTACCTCTCCTCAGAGAGCTATAGGTCTTAACGGCTGCTGGGGGAAGAGGAATCCTATTCCTCAGTGGTGGTACCATTGCCTTTACTTAAGTAAATGACTCCACCCATCCTCACACCAGCAGCCTTAATGAAATGCAGCGGAGCACAAACAAATGAATGCAAAAGATGTGGGAATGGGAGGGGACAGAAATCATCTGTATTCTTTTTATATTGTAGGTAGTTATTACTTTCAACTTTCATCTTCAAAAGTTTGCCCTGTACTTTATGATTTGGGAATGTATATTTTCATTTTTGTTTGTCTAATGGTACTTTTAAAAATATGTTTGAGTTTATCTTTAACACAATGATTGAAAGTTTGCGGTTCAATTTCTATATATTTGTGACTTTGAGACATTTCCTGTTCCTGTTCCTATCTTCCTTCCTCTCTCTCTCTCTCTCTCTCTCTCTCTCTCTCTCTCTCTCTGTCTCTGTCTCTCACACACACCTAAAGTCTGTTATGTCTGGTAAAAGTAGAGACACCACTGCTCCTTCCTGGTTACTACTTGATGGTTTCTAAATTTTATGGAATATTCTTTTTCATTCCTTCACTTTTAGCCTTTCTGTGTTCTTAAAAGTGTAGTTAGTCTCTTATAGACTGTATATAAGTTGTGTGTGTCTACATCTTTCCATTGATGATTTTAGTCTAGCTGCATTTAAATTAATCATTTTTACCCCTTGAAATTTTAAAAGATAGTTTCTTGTAGCCCAGACTGGCTTTGTACTTGCTATATGCCTGAGAATGACTTTGAACTCCGGATCCCTCTGCCTTAGCCTCCAAGCACTAGGATTACTGGCATATATCACCATGGCAAGCTTTTTTGTTGTAAATTAACATTTTCTTTATAACTCAACTTCTGGTAAACAAAAATAAATTAGGTTTTCATTTTCATCAATAGGTAATTGCACGCTGTCTGGGTAGAGGAGTATATGTCATTTAAAAATATAAGTTTTGATTTGTATCCAGAGGAGGGTATTGAGAAAATTTGGGCTAGTGAATTAGCATTGCTATATATAAAAGGAAGAGAATTAAAGTACCTGTGGCCTAACTAAGCTGTAAACACATTTCATGATTAACAATGAACAATCCATAACAGTTGAAATTGAATTTTAAGCAAGAAACACTATGTTCAAAATGCAACTTATTCAGGCTTTTCAAAATTACCTACATTATTTCCCCCTTTGTAGAAAATTTTTAGTTAATGGACAGTAAAAATTATATGAGAGCAGAAAAGCCTCCAGAGGACATGTTTAAAATATTAGAAATAGAAATTATTAAAAACACCATTATACCATTATTCAAATAAAAAGCTTTGAGTATTGCTTTTCTAAACATCAAAAGAAATCATAGGCAGAGTTTCCTATATATAGTTATATAAACGCATTAGTCACTGTATATAATTGAAGTAAACTATACTGATTTCCTTAAAATATAGCAAGTTCTCTCCTATTTTATTCATCTTACTTTACATATATAAGTTGTAAAAAAAACCACCTTCCCCCTTCAAGATGTCATCATATTTTTTCAGTTTTTATGGGTCTATCCACAGCTAACCATCCTCCAGCTATTGACCTGAAAGAGCTATCTAACTAGTGTGTCTAATTTCAGACTTTTGAATCTCCAAAATTTCCTCATGTTTCCTCAAAGTAGTTCATAAACACATTTCAATCACATTATTCCAGTTTTTGAAAAAGTCTTTCTAGCTGTCTCTGTTTTAGTACTATCATTTCTTTTAGGAAGTTGTGCACAATTTATGGGGTGAACTCCGAGGGGAAACGGGTCACTTGGGGTGTGCTTTTGAGGGGTCTGTCTAGTCCCAAGCCTTCTTCTCTGTTGGCTGTGAGGTGAGGGGCCTTCTCTACCACACACTCCTGGTGTAACGATGTCCTGCGCACATCAGACACACCATACCCTGATGCAGCTAAGGCAGTCTCCTGCTTGTTAGTAGAGGACAGGGAAGTCATATTTCACTTCAACTGCTGGTACCATGTTAGGGGGTGACAGATAAAACAGAAGACATAATAGCAAACAGGGTCAAGTGATAGAATACACCAAATGTCCTCAGTATAAGAGAAAAATCACTTCATAGAGCAGAATCAGGCAAATCTTAATCCAACTGGAAACAGACAACCACTAGACACCAACCAACATCAAGGTTACATAGATGACCTGGAGTTGTGGCTCAGGTTTTGTTGCTCGCTTAGCATTTACAAAGCCTGGGTTTAACCCCAGCGCTATATAAACAAGGCATGGTGGTATATGCCTGTCTGCAGTCCTGGCTCTGGGGATATAGAGGCAGAAGGATTCAGAGTTCAAGGCCAGCCTGGGCTACATGAAACTCCAGTCTCAACACCAACAACCAAAGACACAAATGCTAGAAATATCTAATGAGTCTCTTATAGCTGATATCATAAGCAATTTGAAAACAATTATGAACACAGATGAAACAACCGAAAAATAAAGTCAGAAAAGAAAAAAAAGAAGCACGTGGAGACTTTCTTCAAATGATAAAGAACAACTAATAAATGAGTTCAGTAGGTTTGCAAGACACACAGCAGGTCAACTGCATTTCTACACAAAAGCAGAATCGATCTTATTTATCTACCCAAGGATGAACAACCAAGGTGAAGAGTCTCCATGACTTTAGATCTGTCTTCTGATAAACAGCTCTAAGTGATATTGTTTGGGATAAAATGGGTTCATGGGGTGGCACTGTCTCTGTTCTGACATAGTTTGGAAAAGGTCATGTCAAGCAGGTTCAGGATAGTCACAATGATCTTCCTCAGAGAACAGCATCATTTGCCAGTGACCATTGATCATTATTAAACCCACATTTGGGTGTTAGGTAGAGACTCTGAGACAGAATCCCAATCTTGTGGACCGAGAAAAATTAATGATAAGGAATATATGATATGGACACTCTTTCTCCCTCCTAGGACCACTAATCTAAGTGTGTTAACAACAAGAACAGGGATTCTGGCTGCTTCTGCCCTTGTTGGGAACAGTCCGGATTCTGCAGGCAGACCCAGCAACGAATGCTCAGAGAAACGAAGCCAGGGGAACAGGAAGGAGCCTGACCAATATGCTGCAGCAGTTGCTACCGTCCTGAAGATTGGTTTGCCTAATTAGAATTTCCTGCAGGATAACCAAAGGGGCGCTTAATTTTTATTTCTAAAAAAATATAAAGAATTTAATTTCTTTCATTAGTGGTCAAAGGAGTAAAGGATAAGAAAATGCCTTCAGAATCACCCTAGAAAACACGAAACCATCTCCTAGCTGCAAGAGTAGAAAAGTTGATTTTGCTTGGTAAATGCTTCTTGCTCAACAACAAGCCAAACCTGCTGCTTCAGGTGTGGCAGGGGCTACTGTAGAGCCCAAAGTGTCAGCATAGATCCTGTGGGACAGAAGTCAGGGTTAAGGTATCGGGATGTTGCTCAGTGGCAGAGTACTTGCCAAGCAAGCTCAAGGCCCTGGGTTTGAACCTAGTACTCAGAAGTCAAAGAGGTCATTACTCCCCATGTGGGCAGGATCTTGTAAGTAAATTTATTTATAAATAACCCTGAGGGTGGGGGTTGAGCGGGAAGGAAGGAGGGAGGGGTTGGAGAGTGCCTTGGGGTGGAAATAGAGGTCTATAAGGGTCCTCAATTGCTCTTCACCTTATTATTTTGAGACAGGGTCTCTCAAGTGAGAGCAGAGTTCTCACTGAACGTGGGGAAAACACACTTTTCCTTCACTCAGTGGCGCTCACCTTGTCACCCAGTGTGGAGAATATGCTGTCCCTGCAGTTCTTGCTAATTACCTTTTACTGCTGCTGCTGCCTTCCGCTCTGAGGAGGAAAAGTTACTGTAATTGGACAGTGGGTGATTTCCAGTGGGTCAGAGGTCGTCATTAGTTTTAGCTATAGTGGCTTTATAATAGCTGTCAAAGACAATGCACTGGGAAGCCATTTCATTTAGGGAAACATATTTTTTAAATTTGTTCTCTTGTTGTCTTGCTGAATATCACACCATTTGTAATAAAATGTGTTTTCAAAGCAAAAGGTGACTTCATTATGAGTTTTGTCTTAAGCTATAACTGTTGCTTTACTTGGTTGGTTTAAAAAGCATACAGAGGCAAACCAAGCATGGGTGTGGAGATGGAGTCGAACAAGAATGTGGCTGATCCAAGGACCATCTATAGGTTTGTTCATAAAACATTAAAGAATAAATGTACTTCAGAATCTCCTCGCTGTGAATGCTGTCAAAGTCCATGATGACTTCAGCTTAGATTTCTGGAAACATCCTGGAATTGTTCTGCATTTGGGAAGAAAAAAAAAGCATGATTAATAAGAAGTATGGGAGGATTAGATTTTTCTAACTTTCCAGGCTGTTCGAACACACAAGAAAACATGCAAAACCTGTAAAGATTTAACAGGACACCTCATTAGTGTTTGGAAGAGCAAGAAGACAAAGCCTTCAAAGGGTTCATGGTTGGAGATCGTCACAGCACAGAACGTGCAACTCCACACAAAGCCGTTACCCCTTGGTTGGTCCTTAAGCAGAGCCCACATCTGTGCAGAGCAGCTCAAGACCAACTGAGCCATTGCACTGGTTTTAGCACTCAGACATATTTCCGTATAGGCACTTCTTTGGAAATATATTAGGCTTAGTAATTTTGCTATTGAAAAAATCCTCACATGCGATTTGAAACTAAAACAAAGGACCCCTTCCCTCCCTCTATGCTCTCCTGTCCCTGAGCAACACCCACCTCCGCCTCTACCCCCATCAACCTTTGCAGCTTCTGGCACATATGTGTTCTGCCGAACGCCAGGTTCAGGTCAACAGATGTTGTTATGGAAAACAGGAAGTGGAAAATGAGTAAAGCTTTCTGCTTTGTGATGCTTATTAGCATGAAACCGCAGCAATATGCTCTATGATTTTAGGAGACGGCTCTTGTGGGCAGTCTCCTCATCCGCTGAAGACCTGCTCCTCCTTAGAGGCAGGTCATTCTGTATAGATCTGTTTAGCTCATTAAAATATGAATATGTGAGGTTATTAAGAAAAAGTTGTTGGTCTTGGGCATATAATTCCAAGTCTGCTATAAAAACCTCAACAACTGGTGGATAGTCAAATCCCTGTTGGCATAGCATCCAGTCTCTCACCCACGCAAAGACTCTATTACAGACATCACATATCCTTGGGTTTCAGATTTGGAAGGGACCTTAGAGGGAGAAGAAGCTGACTTCCTGAAGCTGATGTCCCCGCCCTCTTTAGAATATCTCAGCTTAATTACTTTTCTCCCTACGGTGACAAAATACCTTACAGAAATAGCAACTTAAGGGGAAAGGA
The DNA here is from genome assembly GCA_004026605.1 of Ondatra zibethicus. NCBI lineage: Eukaryota > Metazoa > Chordata > Mammalia > Rodentia > Cricetidae > Ondatra > Ondatra zibethicus. The sequence goes on from PVIU01009179.1 coordinate 71,297, forward strand.
AGCATGTTGGCTCACAGTTTCACAGACTCCAGTCTGTCCCATCAAGGAAAGGAAAAAGACTGCGGAAACCCAGTCCATCAAGCCTGCTTGCTTGCTAGCAGTGAGCCTCATTTCCATTCCGGCAGACAGGAAGCAGAGGGCCTGTGCTGGAAACTGTAACTGTCAGGACCCATGCCCTAGAGGCCTCTCAATTCCCAAGGCTTTAATTCCTAAAGGACTTAGGAATTAGATTGTTCCCAAACAGCCCCACCAACTAGGGATTCAATGTCTAATAGACAAACAAGCCTGTGAGAAAAATCTCACTTTTGAAGCATAACAGTCAGTGAGCAATAATTTATTAAATTCTCCAGAATAGATATCCATGCGACAAAACATGATATTTCGGCATATATATGTTTTCATAGGTTAATTTAGAGACACGGCTTCTAGGTTCTTGATAAATCCATGTATGGCTTTGCCTATGCATATTCAGCATTCTGGTCTCTTACCTGGATATCATCTACTAGGGCAGTTTCCACCTATCTTCTCCAGTTCTTACTTCCTACATCTAACTCTCAGGACACAGGGTTTCTCCATCTTCCTCGGCTGCCACCATGCTGCCTGGCCTGTGTATCAGTCTGATAATACACCTCGTACAACAATGTCTGAATTTTTCATGGGTATGAAATGCATACTCTGTGTAGGTAACTTTTGGTCTGTTGAATTTTAAACATATTGCTTATATGACAGCTAACACTCTAAGAATACTTCTGGAGTGTTAATGAACCTGTCTTTGTTAATTTGCTAATGGACCTATATCTCTTGGGTAGTTTATTGAATGCCATTCTGCTTTCTACTTTCCCCCTTCAAATCTAGTTCTTGCTAGTTTAATTGAGTGCTTTGGGGGAGAAGATGACTTTCTTAAGGGGAGCTTTGGAAGTTCAATCATTCCAGTGGACCAGACTTAATAAAAGTAGAAAACAAGAGTCAAGTTGAAAGGTGATGTGCTGATGTTAGGATCTGGAAATGTTTGGACACAGGACACTTGTGGCTGTTGTTGTTTGACCACCTCAGTCTGGCTGCAAGGGAGTAAGTAATTAATGAAGTCCTCAGCGCTCCCTTTATGTCTCTGGGAACGCTAGCTTCCCATGTCTCCCGACCAGCTGCAATAGCCAACTACTTTTGAAGGTGTAACAAATCGTCAAATGGATGCCTTTTTCACCATAGCTCCCTATCAACATGTTTGTCAATGTGTGCCTTTTCTCTGCATACAAACTATTTTTAAAAGGAGCTGCTTTTTAGCAGGCATCTCCCCTCTTGAATTAAGCACCATTTCTTTACTCTTACTCCCTGCTACTCCTTCACTCTCCAATTAAAGCTAGGATTCTGGATTCTTGGAATTTACAACTTCCTCACAGTGCAAAGAAAGGTGGATTGGGCATGATGCCTCTGGGGATTCTAACACATGCAATCTTGAATTGAGAACAGTTGCCTGGGAAACAAAGCCTTACAACAAAGCTCATTTCTGCATACATCTTAAAATCTTCTAACAGCAGGTCATGCTCCCATGTTTGAGAGAAGCATGAGAGTCCAAAGTCTAGGCTCATAACGTACCCGTGCAGCGCTTAGGGAGTCTATGGATATTGTCTGTCCTATTCATTAGGAAAAAATATATACCAAAAATAATCAACTGAAAGATTTAAATTACTTTTCTTGGGCCATAGAAATTGAGAGAGAGGTAGAAAGTACACTGAAATTTGGCCAGAAGTCTCATCTTCTGAAAATATCTCTAATAGGTAACTCAAATTTTAACTTACAGTAAGTGCTTGGATTTGTGCCACAGGTTAATATGCTCAGGTCAGACTCCTTGACTATAAAAGAGATGTTTGACATTTTCAACAAGACAGCAGCTCCTCCTTTGCCCCATTCTTCTTCTATCAATTGCCTGACTCTCAGAGGTCTTCTTAGGGGAGCTGTCAGTGCCTCACCACAAACATTTCTTTACACTGATGATGTCACCTTGTAGGGGAGAAAGAATTTTCCCTTATCCTATAGTGCTGTGTGTCTGCGGCTTGTCAATCAGACAGAAGATAAGCTACAGAAGAAGCTTGTCCTCAGCATCTATGGGAACCACCCTGGAACGAAGCAAAGGCTCTCAAGCAAGCGCTTGGGTATGAGAGCTCAGTGTCTCTCCTTTGTAAACAAGCAAGATATTGCAGAGCAGTGATTAGATGAAAGTCATAGAGTTTGGGCTTCTAAGGGTAGAAACTTAAGGGAATACATATATGTGTACATATGTTCACATACATGAAATAAATGCATGATTAAAGTTTGTTAGTTGGTGTAGGAGGTACTTCTTCATTTGTATTACTTTCATTGATTAAATAAAAAAAAAACTGCCTTGACCTTTTGATAGGACAAAAATCAGGTAGATGGAGTAAACAGGATAAAATACTAAAAAAAAAAAAAGTAAGAAACACCATAATTCTCCTGACCAAAACAAATACAACTTAAACTCATGCCAATAAGCCACAGTCAAATAACAATACACATTAATAAAAATGGATTAATCAAAATTAATTAGCCAATAAGAGAGTAAAACTAATAAACCAGACAATAATTAAATAAATACAGTTTCTGTATAATTATTTCGGGAGTTAAACTAACTAAACAAACAAAAACAAAACAAAACAAAACAAAGGACCCACACTCCTCATGCAACAGTTAGTTCCTTATTTTTGGCAGGCTCAGATCTCCAGCTGTAAGCATTGCCACCCCCATCACCTCCACCTCCATGATTCAAAGTCTTTCCTCTCTTCCTGTTAAGGGAGAGGGAGACATCTTTACCCTTCCAAACCTGTGCTTCGCTTTAGGCAGAAAATGAGAGGGAGCCTGCTCTTTCTCAACTGCCTTGGGCTCAAAATAAGAAAATGCAAGTCCCAAATGTCATATTTAGAAGTGGCATATTTATAGGTGGCATATTTAAGGGTGGCGTATTCAGGAGTGGCATATTCTGCTTCCCTTCATCAACATTGCACTAATGTTTTGGATATCACAACCTTTTGCATTCTGGCTCTCTTGCATTTAAGCTAACTTAGTGACCCATTACTCATTAATCAAAGGTATTAGCTATAAAAGCAGACTGGTTTTTTTTTTCTCTTAAAGAATCAAAGGTACCAATTTTTTACATTCTCAGTCTGTTAACAGAAGGAGAGTTACCTACTCAGTCCTATTGTTACCATGCAGCAATTTGCTCTGAGTTGTATAAATACAAAGCATTTTTTCCTCAAGGGTAGCCTCATTAGCCAGTTCATTATTAATCACTAAACAATTTGCATTTCTGTGAGTAATGTGTCTTTTTCCCCCTTCATGTTCCCAGAGTCATGGGCATGTAATAAAATGGGTCCAAATGAGCAATGCCAGCATTCAGCATGGAGAGCAGCTGACTTCATTCAGATGAACCCAGCTTCTTCTGCCTGGCATTCCTGTGCCTTTCAAAATGTCACAGCCCACCTTCTTCTTAAGATCTGTGTGGTAGTTTAAATAAGAATGGCCCCAGAGGCTCATCTATTTGAATGTTTAGTCACCAGGGAGGACACTATTTGAAAAGATTAAAAGGGTTAAGAGATGTGGCCTTGTTGGAGGAAGTGCGTCATTGGGGGTGGGGTTTGAGGTTTCAAAAACCCATGCCAAGCCCAGACTCTCAGTCGTTGCCTGTGGATCAGGACAGAACTCTCAGCTCCTTCTCCAGCACCATGTCTGCCTGTGTGCTGCCAGGCTCCCCACCATGATGATAACGGGCTAACTTCTGAAACTGTAAGCAAGGCAACGATTAAATGTTTTCCTTTATCAGAGTTGTGTTGGTCACAGTGTCTCTTCACAGCAATTGAACACTGACTAAGGCAACCTGTTTCACTTGTCCTGGCTCATCGCTGCCCTTGATGCTTCCTTTTCTCCTTTGAATGACATTGGAACAATTCCTTTCATGGTTTTCCTAACAAACGTTATCACTTTTGGCTTACATCCACCTAGTTTGGAGATTATAGGTGTGCACCACCACACCTGGCTTTGTTCAGTACTTGGGGTAGAACCGAGGGCTCGATACATGCTAAGCAGAGGCTCCCAACTGAAAGGCTCCTCAGCTCCTAAGTGAGAATTTCTGAAGATTCAGTCAAAGAGGATAGCATAAGGTCTAGCTTGACCACAGTTGCTTCTGGGAATATTTCAAGAATCAGTGAAAAGGTAGGAAATTACATATCTGGATTTCTTGACAATCCCACTGCTTATTCTTTTCTTCACTATTCTCCTTTGCTAGATTTTTAAGGGCATGATTTAATATTTACAAAGACTGATGCTTAAGAAAATAGCAGAGTGTGTTTTAAGCAGCATGATGAACGGCCAAGCTAAACACACAATTTCATCTAACGTAAGATATAATTTAGAGATTGTTATCCTCTTTGGGATCATTTCTTTGATTTTTTGTTTGTATGGAGATTTCGAAGGGTAACAATTTGCCTGTGAGATCGATGTTGGTTCGCTTGAGTTGCATCTCACCTATGAAAATTCACTCTGCATATCTGGAACACTGACCTCCTGGTGGGACGCGGTCTTTAGAAGATGGCTAAGATTAAATGAGGTCAGAGGGCACTCATTCAGTAGAACTACAGCATTGGAAAGAGAGCTCTTCCTTGTGAAGGCAGAACTAGAAAATGTCATCTGCAGGCCAGAAACTGAGTCAGCCAGCAACTTGAACTTGGACTTCCAGCCAACAGAAGTGCGAGAAAATAATTCCTGTGTTGTTTATGCCACACAGCCTGTGGCATTTTGCTATGGCAACCTAAGCAAAGTGAGGAATAACCATCATAGAAGTGAAGGAGATGAACTCATTCCCTAGGACGGCTTACATCCAATAGAGAAGATGCTTCTGATTTGCTAACCCCCAGGGGAATAGGCAAAGATTACTTTGGGTTAAATCTTTCCAGATAGAGTTCCAGAAGGAAGGCTGAGGAGACCCTGGCTTTCTTGGCAATCCTTACCAGCAAACCTGCTGAACAGCTGAACACAGGCAAATAAAACCTTCATGTGTATGTGAACAGGTAAATTTCATGACTCTGTCAGAGTCACCAAGAAAGATAAGCCACTCAGATAGTACAGCCTGCTTGCTAGAAAGGACTGAGAAACAGAAATTTCAGGAGAATCAGTCATCATGGTGACCTGAAGTGAAAGCTATGAAAAAACAATAGGAACCTATGAGCATGGTATTAGAGAAAGCTATGTGGAGGGTGGCATATCTTCTACAGATAGAAGGATTCAGACTCTGGCTTTTCAGCAGCAATACAGGAGCAATGAACAAGAACGATGATTTCTTGTTTCTGTCTGTCAAAGGGAACATCCAAAATACTGGCCTTTATGAGATCCCTGGCGATTAGGGGAGCTCTTTCTTCTAATGAGGATTCAGGTACTGAGAGAATTTTCAGAAAACTTGAGAACAGACTGCTTCTAATAGACAGCTTGGCATGGGCAGAGGTGTTACAGAGAGATCGCCTCTAAATGGAACATTCCCTTTAGGAAGGAGCGGGAGGCTCCTGGAACAAACCCTACATGTTTAGGAAAGCTGAAACTTACAAGGTATGGGGCTGAGGCGAGGACATTCTTGGACCCGTGCAGCTGTGCCAGTCTGGCAGAGGGGTCCAGAGCGCTAATTTTTGTGAGTTGTCACCCATCCAGGAGTGGACTTCTTATTGGTGTAATCACTTCTGAGGTGCCCCTGGCTCTGTAAGTAACCCTCAACTATATTTAAGTAAGTTATTCCAATAAACCCATTAATTCACCAAGTTGGGCACTGGTGTACTGTGGGACAATGGTCTTCTACTCTAAAGATTTGTCACTTGTATTGCTTTAATAAAATGCTGATTGGCCAGTAGCCAGGCAAGAAGTATAGGCGGGGTGACCAGAACAGTAGAATTCTGGGAAGAGGAAAGAGCTGGTCTGCAGTTGGCACTACCTGCAGAGAAGCAAGATTAGAATGCCTCACTCATAAAAGGTACCAAGCCACATGGCTAACACAGACAAGAATTATGGGTTAATGTAGGATAAAAGAACTAATAAGAAGCCTGAGCTAATAGGCCAACCAGTTTATGATTAATGTAGACCTCTGTGTGTTTCTTTTGGACTGAACGGCTGTGGGACCTGGCGGAACAGAAATTGCTGACAACATTGGTATTATTGTTACTTTGGTTTGTTGTGACCGTTTTTGTCTGGCCCCAGGCAGAGGTGTAGAGTTTGCTCTCTCCAGTCAATCTTCCTTAGAAATTCCCTCACAGATCTGTACAGAGGTGTATCTCTTAGCTGATTCCAGAGCCAATGACATTGTCTATTGAGATGAGCCCTCACTCAGCATAGAAAATAGGACTGTAAAAATTTTGACATGTGGTCATAATTTTACTTTGCATTTACCAAATTAAATGAAATGTGTTGTTAAGAGTTAATTACAACTATCTTGTTCATAAAAAATTTTTACTAATGCGTATTACTTGAACAAAGAAGTTGCATTATGGCATCTTCATATTTGTATATAATGTACTTTGATCATTTTTACTATTTGTATTGCTTCATTTTACTTAACATTTTTAATTTAGATTTTTTTT